>VSDK01002808.1:782448-829764 GCA_009767595.1 Symbiodinium kawagutii | reverse complement strand
CCTGCTGAGGATTGGTCAATCCTGTTCACCCGTGTCTTGGCAGATGATCTTTTTTGATGGTGAAGCATGGGCTAAAAACTGATGGTCAACGATGACTTTATCCTGGATAGTACTTGATAAATCATGGTAGAGTTTTCTCGCTGGGTAACCAGGGCTGATACATGCTTGGTCACGGTCGAGGCAATGCTAATGGTTAGCAATGGTTGGTTGAGACAGAATCCCAAAAGTGCCAGAAATCTAGGATGATGAACCAACAAGGAGTCCTCAGGCTCAGTATAGGGACCCGTTCGACTTGCAAACTGCTATGAAGATTGCAACAATGGTGACACTCGTAGGAACCAGGATGCTCCAGCACACTTCTTGCCAAGCTTTACGGTACGTTTTTGTGAATGCGTTACCTTGCGGGTTAGCTTCTCAAGCAGCCATTCCCTGCCAGTCCATGAGTCCACGAATCTACCGTGACCAGCAGTATCCACCAGCCAGGGGTGAGGCTTTTGAAGCAATCTCTTGATTCTTCCGTCCCTGTGGAAAAATGTCAGTTTTCCTGTTGACAGTAGTGATTTCATGTTAATGGAACAAAGCTGGTTGGGATGAATGATTTCATGTGATTTGATTGAACAAAGCTGGTGGATACTGGATACTGCTTGTGATTGTTCAGAAAGCCGGCGTTTGTTCAACGACGTGGTTTACTTTTGAGTGGTGGGTTGCGCATTCAAGACAACCTTCCAGGGCATCGCCAGCTGCTATGGGCACCCTTCCCTGTAGAGAGCACTTCTGGGTCAAGGGTTGGCTGCTGCATCGACATATGATTTTGCGGATGCTCGTATTAAAGAGACCTCTGAGGTGATCGTAAGAGAAATGATTTGGTCAAGTTTACCAATCATAAACTGCAAATAATAGTTAATCAGCAGGTAAATCTTCAGTAGTTAACTGATTGCTTTTTTTGATGTTCACTTAATTTGTGATTTTGCCTCAATTGAATGAATTGTCCTTCTAGCAATGACCTCGACCAAATCATTGGTAGCTCATTAGTAGCACCGTAACGCACTTTTCCGCGGTTCAGTAGATAGCTTGGTATATATCCAATCAATACAGGACAATCAAAGGATCTCCATTTCAGAAAGGGGGAAACTACATTCCTGACCAACTGGCTGTGTTTGAATCAGCGCGGTTGCTGCAAATGTGCCCTAAGGAAATATCCTGCAGGTTTCTGCAACACATTCCTCGTCACCGATGAGCGGCTTGACAGCACAAATATGTCTACAATGTTTGTCTTTACAATCTATACATGTACATGCATGTGTATACACATGTACATTCAATAATACGGTACTGTAATATAAATGTATGTGTAGATGTGCTTCAGTAGGGGTGTATAGCTCTTGATAGCTGCGGCTCCCAGTTCTTGTTGATCGGGATGGATAGTTCAATCAGCATGACTTCAATCCAGGTGATACCCTTCAAGTGGTGTTGATTCAATTAGCCTGGTAATAGCCTTCATAGCCTGGTAACATCACTAGCCAGGTACTAACCTTCATTCCAGGTAATAACCTTCATGATAGATTTCTTAGCCTTGCCTAGTTGCACGGCCTAATCATTGCATGTGTAGATATCCATGTTGCATCCGCAGCACCTGTGAATGATAGCTGGTAACAAATCCACCTGCCAAGGGAAGCGTCAGTCGTAGTGCCCCCTTCCATCACAGCTTCGTCCCGATGGAGATTCCGGAGTCCAGATGGTGCCTTAGTTGTTGCTTGTTAGGGTACCACCATGTGCAGAGTGGGTTTGCTTGCTCTACCTACTAGTCAGGCTAGATATATACATATATAGACCAGGCTAGATACATACTAGATATAAACCAGCGGGTACCGCCACAGCCATAGCATATTGAGAGTTGTCCCGTCCTTTCTGGTATTCATCCCCTTGAGATGTTGGGACTTTCCTTAGGGTTTCACTGGATCTCCCGACGCTGCTCAGCTTGGGCGCCTTGCGTCAACATTTCCACGGCTTTCGTTTCGAGATGTGGCCCAGCCGGTCAGGGACACCCAGAGGGAACGGGAGTGCCATCCCAGGAAGTGAATCAGGCTTTTTGTTGATGTTTAGTCAGTGGTTGATGGTGAAGAGGGGTTTATTAATGAAGCTCAATAGTGGTTTATGAAGCTTGATATGGGTTCATGATGGTTTGGAACGGAAAACCACTGATTGATGTGTTAAACAAATGGTGGTTTAGAATGGTTTATCCATGATTAACAAATGCTTATTGCTGTCAAAGTGAGGGTCAATGCTGGTTAATGATTACTAATGTTTGGCTGTTGGCCAATGATGTTATATCCAAGGCCATTGATGCTTAGGCAGTGGTTGTTCGTGATGGTTGATTGTTGACTTGATGGTGAATGGCTGGTTATTGATGGTAGATCGCTGGTGGTTATAATCAGTGTTTTGGCCAGTCAACCAGCAAGAATCGTAAACCGTGGTGAATGATGCTGAAATCAACGATTGATGGTCAAAACCATGGTTAGTAAGGATTGAGAAATCGTGGTTTCGCAAAATAGAGGTACCCGGGTACCCCAAATATGACTGATTTATTACTATGAAGAGCTAATCTTGGATGATTTGGCAGGACTCCTATTTTAAGAAACACCCAAATGTGAAGATTGTTACAAATGCTTCGGAAACATATGGTTACTGAAATAATTGTGTTATACACATTATAGACGTGTGTTCTTTGCAGTTGTGATGAGCAAATGTTTTTATATTCCAAGCTTCAGCGTGCAGATGCTACCTATGTAGCGTTGAATACCCCACATATATGATATTATACATCATTCATAATAGATATGCATCAGTTCCAGGCTATCTACCTACCGGTCTAGTTCCACACATGCCTACAGATGCTCCTATATACATGTTGAGCAAAGTCGAGCAAATGCATGCAATGTATGTATATTTACATATATATATATGTTTACTTGCATATAGAGGTGAACAAATGCATCAAAGACTATAGCTGTGTACCCGCAAAAGTGTGCAAACATTTCTCTATATCTATCAATAAGTATTGTTGTCTATACATTCTGATATATGTTTGAAAAATACATATGTCCCCTCTAACTCGCATCACCAGGACAGCAGATGGAGCAGCGCGATCTTCCCTGGAGGTGTCACTGTCAAATTTTGTGTCAACCCACCGTGGTGTTGTTGCTGGCGCAACCGATGTTGCGGGTTATCCTCCTTTGTGTCAACCAAATTGTTTACCTTGTGCATTCGAGATTGGTTTCAAAACGCATGTATGAACCTGGCCTACATATGTGTATGCAATTGTATGCACACATGCATGCAAATGTACACATATGTAAATTCATACCCATATGGATATGGGTCAACACCTCAAGCATCCCAGGAATTGGTAATTGGACATCCCAGAAAGTCACCACATTCTGACGATACGAAGGGCCACTAGGAGTTGACCCACAGTGGCCACATGTGATTTATCCAAAGTCATCACGGGACTAGCTATGAACCAAGCACAAACTGCTTGGGATATTATCTAGGATCAACCATTCTTAGTTATCCATAGTCATCCATGGCGATGCAGTTTTTTCTTGCTACCTAGTAGTGTTTACTTCATGTCGATTACTGAGCATGTACGTTAGCACAAGGACTCGCTACAACGCCAAATTGCTAATCACTATTGTTACAATGTGGGACCTCCAGCTGTTGGCGAAGTTGGTGACTAGGGTACCAGCTATCGTGGATATCTCAAGGCTGTTGAATGGGAAATCATAGATATGTGGTGGTTTTGAAATGTTTCAAAGAATATTTGTTATTATACCACCCAATGTTTGGGTGGTCGGTTGATTCACTTGCGCATCTTTTTCTGTAGGCTAGTGCAACCACTGATCAGCAACTTCTCAGCTTAAGCTCATTGTGCAGTACGTGGGCGGCTCCGAACCATTCACAAGTTGGTTTGCAACTAACTTAGCTGGTGTCAACTACCAGGTATGGATGTATAGGAGGTTATTTTCCACCGAATCTAGCGGGGGGGACCACCATTTCTGTCAGTTATAGAGGTTGAACAGGGCCCCAGCTTCAGCTGCTGGGGCCATGTCCCCTGTAGTTGCTGGCTTTCGCCACCATTCCCCGGCTCAGCACATACCCTCGGCCGGAAAGCCGTGGCAGGTTCTGGCCGTGAGAGGTTTGGAGGGAACGCCTTGGTGCTCGCAGACGCAGGTGCAGCTGGTTATCCAAGACTGACGATGAACAACCAGGTTTCAAGTGGTTTTTGTATGGATTTATAGGGGTTCTAACCAGCTTATAGGGTAAATAGTCGGGGATAAGAAACAACAAACTTATGGTTAAACAACTACTGGTTGGTGGTTTGATTGACATGTTTTGTTGATTTTCCCCAGTGATGATTAACAAATGGTTGGTTGACTTGCGCATATTTTTCATCGGGGTGGTTCAACCGCCAAGCAGATGATCATGGTAGTGATGATGACAGGCATACATCCGTCAAGGATTGATATATACCATGAACACCTTGGCTCACACAGGATGATCCTCACATGGTCAGAATCAATTCAATTCAATTGCTGCCATGATATCAGGTTTTTATCTCTCATGTATATCGATGACAGTTGGTTCATTCAGATGTCGACGACACACCCAGCTGTACCACTTACAACAGGTGCCCAGTTCGGTCCAAGCAGTGCCGCAAAGCCTTGGCTTGACAATTTGTTTTTTTCGATCCTCATCAGCCACTGTTGGTTGTGTTCATTACAAGGGACCGGGGCCCTAGCACTTTCAAGTTGGACCTGAGACGTCAGGTGTGCTCCGGTGATATGGAAAAGTTGTTTTATCAATCCCTATAATCCTTGAAACTGCTACGGAAGGCCTCGTGAAGTTAGTTATGAACTGACAGCTCCAAGGTACCATAGCTACCAACTGACAGTTATGAACTTAGAGTTTGGAGGCTATAAACTTAGAGCTACCAACTGACCTAAGTTCAACTTAACTAGTGGTACCATAGTTACTACCATACCAAGGTGGGCCTCCAACTTAGAGCTACGAAACCTAAGTGTTTGGAGGCCCAACGCAGGGACCATCAGTCGTGGTCATTGTTGGCCGCGACAGGATCTCTCCAGCAAGGCTGCTGAGCTGGTGGTGCCTCACTAACATCGGCGGCAGCTGCGTTTGGGAATGGTTGGTTGGTTTGTTGGTTGGCTAGTTAGTTGGCCCCAACAAGCAATAGTAGGGCTCTACCAAATATAATTACATATATATATATATATTTACTAGAACTTGTTGGTTGTTTGGTTGGTTGCTTGGTTGATGTTGTCGTTGATGATTGCTATCCCGTGGTTGGACGCTGTTTACTTCCTATTGTTTCCTGTATATTAACTCTGATCATTGCCGATGAACGATTCTCTCTGAATATTGTTTTGGTTGTTGATGTTGCCTCAGCTGAGACGTTTCTGCAGCTGCTAGTCGTGCTAGAACCGTTTCAAGAAATGAAGCATGGACGAGTTCTCGCTGGTTCATAGGTATGGACCGTATGGATGTTTACTGTGAGTATGGTTTTCAGATCTATTAGCTGTGTATGTTGGTGCTGTGGCTGAGGAGCACGAGATGGGACAACTTCGCGAACTACCGCCCTCTCAAGTCCTCGTCACAGATGCTTGATGTGAAACGGTTGGTTCACAGCCGTGGCTAAACAAACTATTGTCAACCTCGGGTGATGAGCCCATGCGTAGTTATAGCCAGTTATAGCTGTTATCAGCTTATAATTGAACTGTGTGGAGGCTAGCAAGGGTTAGAAATTCTAGATTCATCTGAAACCACCCTCCACTTTCACTGTGCACAGCTTGGGATCTATCATTGAATTGTGGCGGTTCATTCAATGCTCAATCTACCATTCGTGGTCAGTATCAACCTATACTGACGGTAGTAACCATGCTTTCCATCCTAGATTCCTCAATGATGAAACGATCCCAACCACGGTTGAGTCGCCGCTACCGTTGCGCGCTTCTATCGACATGCTGCCACCACCTCGAATGATCTCTCCCACGAGGTGATCCTTGTGGCAACGCCTCTGCTCTTCCCCGGGTGCTCGTTACAGCCCATTGAATCATCTGTTCCATCGTATTGTAATGGTGGTTTCTCAATATAGGGGACCCAAAAAATGGTTGGCTTGCTATTAATAAATGTTTAATATAGGATGATTTAGGGGTACCCCATGGTACCCCTATTTTGAGAAACCGCCTAATGGCTGAATGTAGATAAATATTGATAGAGTATTGAAACTCCGAATAGCTGATCATATTGTAACTAGGGATTCTATGCTATCAGTCCATTATCACGTTTGTTCCTTGATACCTTTGATAGCTTTGCGTGAGCAGCAATTGGGGATGAGCCATCAACGTCACTGTGAAAAAAGAGTTGATATTCTTCCGACCAACACAGTGTGATGAATGTTGGTGAAACAACTCCACGGAGTTTAGCCATACCTAGCTGCAGCATTTTCTATTACAGGGTCAAGTACCTGGCTGTGAAACACACGTGCCATTCATGCCACAATAACGCTGCCATGTGCCCACACTAGAGCGCCCCCCTCGGGAGGATCAATTCATCATGTGTACTGTATATATATGTGTTTTCATGTTTTTATTTCATTTCTATACTTAACATATTGATATATATATATATGTGTGTGTGTACATATCCTTTACATATACATTTAAGATAGTTTAGATTTATGTTTCATACACCTCATATTAATTTCATATGTACGTTACACATCTATGTAAATGATATAAATATAAATATATATATATATATGTATAATTATATATGTTTATTGATTTATCTATTTATATAACATCACCATCAAAAGTCATCTTTGCATCTCAGGATCGCTTCGAGGATTGGAAAGAACGCTTAGCGAAGACCTACAGGCCACGTGGGCACGCTTCGCTTGGGGTTTGGGGCTATGACATGGCCGAAACGGTGGGTATAACTGCGCAAGGTGGGGCCTCCTAGTCATAACATGGTTTATAAGACCACTTAACCATAGTTAAATCTACTACAACTGGGAGTTACCCTAGTTATAACCCAACTTATAGCTGCTTAGGTGCCCACCTTGTGGGTGTAGCAACCTGTGTACGGCCAAAATTTGTAAAAATAAAGGTCAACCGGGGGTAATAAAGGTGATATAGGGTAACAACAACCATGATGTTAATTATGATGAATGTTTGACAATGGTCACATAGGAATCGGTAACCAAAATACGCCAAAAATAATCTGGGTACAGCCAACCATCTCCACTCCACGTTTCCGATGCTTGATGTAGATCTGTCCACCCATGGCATCGGCAGGTATAACTCTGATTTGCTGCATAGCGGCAGGTAGTGGGATGCCTGTGGCCGGTGTTCCTCTTGTCCGCAGCATAAAACATCGTCAATCAGTAGTATCCACCAGCATTCAGCGCATCATTTTCCATGACCATCATTCACCGAACTTAGTAGTGATGTCAGGCTATGGAACCAATCTTACAAGGAAGGATCCCCTAGTTATAAGTTGGCTGATAAGCTATTGAACTATAGCTGGTTGGTAGTTTTCCAATATTGGTTTGTTTTCACTTGTAGTACCAAATGGTTGGTTGGTTGAGCTTTTTTAAACGGTCGAAGTTGAAACCACCAACCAGAAAGTTTCATCTACCATAGCAGTTCCCCTACTTATAAACCTGCTCAGCTAGCCCTTGGGGCCTTTGTCCCTCGTACCCATCAGAAGTGATCCGTGGCTTCAGGCGCATGCTGGCGCTGCACAGGTGAAGTGCGCGCTTCAGCACTGATGCCCGGTCATGATCAGTGGGTTTGCTGATTTGGCTATGAGTCAATGTTAACCATCAATAATGGTGGATAATAACCAACAACCTACTGTACAGGGAAAACAATGGTTAATGATGGGGGAACCAGGGGTACAGAGTTTTGACTCAAGCCACAGGGGACCCCTGAAAATGGTTAATAAATTGGATTATTTGGGGGGTAACCCTATTTTCAGAAACGCCCATTTGATAAAAGTCGATAATGGTTTCAACTAACCATCAATTGTAATGATTTGTCATAATTATCATTGTTATTTAATGACACATGTAAAGTTAATCGTTGGTATCGGTATCAATAGCAAGACTCCATGGTTTGCCCGGATGCACAAGACCTGCCCAGAAGTTAGTCTTGTCAACTGTTCAAAACCCTGCGCAGGCCCGTTCTTTTGAAACTCTGAGAATCAAGAAGCCCCAAGCCCTAAACCCTAAAACGCTAAAACCCTAAACCCTAAACTCTAAACCCTAAAACCCTAAATCACTGCGTATAGCCAGTGTTTCTCACTGATTCTTCGAGCAATGTTCAATTGATAGGAACAGCCGTGGTTTGCCCAGAGGGCAAAGCACGGCGTTTGCGCGCAATAATAGTAGCAATAACGGTAGTAATTCATGATAAAGGTGAGCAATGGGAAATGGTTAATCATGGTTGACGGTTAAGCCAATAGTGAATGGTTGCATGGCAAGAATGGCTGATAGCAGGTAATTAACAATAGTTTACAATAACCATGATTTTGATCATAATTGATGGTTGATAGTGCTAAAATCGTAATAGTGAAGTATTATATAAGCTGAAAATTGGTTAATGATGGTTAATCATGGTCAATGAAATAATGGTTACCCGTAACATGGTTGAGAATGGTTAATAGTGGCTTTTAGTTTCATACTGGTACAGCCATGCTTGTGACTGGATGTGAGTGGATATACTGACGCTATATGGATATATGTATTTTTTGTAAATATGTAGACATATATATTTATATAAATAAATATGTATATATGCATGTATATATGCATGTATATACATGAGATTTGCAGAAAGATGCTACGCTTTTGAACAAATCGGCCGGCATGGGGTCCCATTTTCAGCACCTCGTCGGTGGAATTGGTTTCGGTGCTTTGAAGGTAAAGTGCTTTGGATTATACAGGGGGGTAACCGGGGTAACTACTTACAACTATCCAAAATGGGGGTAACTCCTACCCGCGGGCAGGGCATGCAACTACCAGGTGTGGTAGATATGGCTATGGGTCAATATTAACCAACCTATGATGGAGGATAGTAGCCAACAATCACAAGGAAAGCAGTGGTTGATTATAGGGGAACCAGGGGTACGGGGTTTTGACCCGCTGCGGGTGTGTCCTTAAATGAGGGTAACTACTCACCATCCAATGATAGCCATGATTAATAGTGAAACCACCAGATTTGGGGTGCACTAGTCTTGAACCAACCCATGTTAAGATGTATTTTGCAAGTTATTTTTAGATACAACAAGGATGGTACTTGTTTTTCGCTCATTTGATCATCTCCCCCGTTTGAACACCTGCCATTCGAGGAATGTCATGGCTTCGAAATCATTTTCAGATAGAGCAGCAACAAGTCATTTCTATCACCAACCTCTTACTATTCAACTGTCAGGTGCCAGTTGTGTTAATTCTGGTCACTACCAATTTCACCGCAGAACATGTATAGCGTTTGCTGCTGACACTTTGAACAAATATCTCTCTGGGACGACCGCCATGTAAGGTCACATTGCCAATCACTGCATTCATGCAGGTTGGTCATGGGCATTCCCAACATGGGCATTCCCAACATGGGCATTCCCAACATGGGCATTCCCAATGACCATGATTATGGAGGTTTTTTCAGCTTCCATGTAGGGTTTGTTAGACAAGGTGGGCCCCCCAAGTGTTGTAGTTGCCCGAGTTACAACCCAACGACTTTGGCTGGCGAACGGGGCCCACCTTGCAGGATAAGTTGTAACGGCAGCTGTACACCCATGGGCTGAGGAGCGTGCTCGCCGTGCTAAGGATGGTGCCATTCGCCGAGCAGAAAAAGACCCGCGCTGCTGTGGGACGGCGCGGATGTGTCATGCGGGTTGATGGTAGCAACGACGATGCCGAAGGATCAAATGGCTACCAACAACCAACCAATGCACCAGCGAAATGTTCTATGCTCCGCTACCGAGACCCCAGTTGCCTCAATTTAGGCTTTTGACCCATACCGTTCATGAACCAACATGGGAATGGGGCAATATTTACCATCAATCATGGAGGACAATAACCAACAATTGAATAAGGGTAGCCATTTTGGATGGTGATGATCGAAGATGATTTCTGCATTAGCACACTTAGCGCACAGATAGGCATTGTTTGACAATGGTGGAAATCATCCAACCACTATGAATATTCTTTGCTACCACCAAATTTGCCTAAACCACAAGCGATCATGAAGCATTTCTGAAGATTGCTGGCCATTCTTAAGCAATCATCCAGCTCATATGTAGGTTACCAGGATGTTGTTCTTCAGTATGTTTCTGTGATTGGTGATTGACAACCATGTTGGTCAATCAATTAGACGGCAGTCTATGGTTGGTTGTAATGTTGGTTTCTGATTAGTGTAAACCCCCCCTAAAGTAATGAAAATAGGCATGAAACCAACAGGTAGATACTAATCAGAAACCAACATTATTGACCACCAGTTGTCATTCACCCATTTTGCTGCTTTCCCATGTCGCTCGCCAGCCGCTGAGGTTGGACCTCGTGGCAACGGCAATAGCCAGTTGTGCCGGGTTCACCCAGGGGATGGAGATGGTGCTTTTTAAGCACTGGGGTCCCCTACTTGGAGATCAGCTACTCAGAACAGATGAGGTCAACATGTAAGAACAGATGAGGTCAATATGAACCATGATCAACCAACGATTTTGACCATGGTGATCGTATCAACCAATGAAGTATCATCATTATTAGTCGCGACGATCAATATTGACCATCATCATCGGTTCAATTTGTTCATAATTTGGTTGATCATTCATGGTCAATATCAACCATGAGACCAACCACCCATCCATGGTGATAAGCTGAACAACGAATCAACTGGGTGGTTTGACCTCATGGCAAGGTGTGCTGGTCGCTGAGCTCGCTGAGCTGCCAGCTCGTCCCATGGTGAACAGGTCACTCCCAACGACCACAAGAGTCAATAATGATCACCCACACTCCAAGGTCAACTATGCATATCAATGCATACATAGATACATCTCAATACACATGTAATATATATATATATATATTCATTTATTTATTGATATATATATATATATATATACATATATATATATATATACATACATGCATCTATGTGCACATAAATACGCGTGGTATCCCCAGAATTCCCTATCACAATATCTCTCAAAATTTCTTCGAAGATTGGGTGATTTTACCTCCTCAGGTCATCGCCTGGGGGAGCTGTACAACGTCCCTGCCCTGGTGATGGACGAACTGATCCAGGAGACGAACCCACGGATGCGCCGCCGCGCTGGCGGATGGTGGTTGATGTCTAGACCGAGGAACGATGGCTTATAGAGATCTCTCCACTTGGGGTGTATGCGTGTGTCCAGAGATTGGGAGTAGTTGCCCAAAAAATCATTGATGGTTAACTTATGTTAACTTATATTTTATAGATGGTTATACTCGGTTATACACTTGATGTTTTTTTGGCTAATAACGTCCAAAATCAGTGCTTCCTCCCTTACAAGGTCAGAATTTGCCAATTACGCAATTGCCGAGTGGTCTTCCCCAGTTAGGTTTATTAGCTATAGTTTATAACTTATGGCAGATCCTGCTTAATCCTACCAGGAACCAACATGTCCTTTCTGCATACGCATTTATGTATATGTGCTTGATCAATTTGCTTTGATTTTTTAAAGGTGTCTTAAATCATGAACCCCTGGCCCTTTTTAACACTGGTTTTCAACCCATTTCGTACTGCAGGACTTTGCTGGTCGCGAGACTCCCTTGGGCTTGCAGATCAAAGAACAGTCCAATGCTCGGTTTCCGATCCGGTGGTGCTACAAAATGATAAAACCGACAGTTGCGCGTGATTAACTCGGAGGAAGGGCGGCTACCACTGTTTTGTAACGGTGGTGCTGAATGGTTGCAGCAAAACGGCCGAGTGGTACGGAGTCCATTTCATAGCAAAATTGATCATTTCACCATCGACTGTTGCTGCGGGTGGCC
Organism: Symbiodinium kawagutii; assembly: GCA_009767595.1. Taxonomy (NCBI): domain Eukaryota; class Dinophyceae; order Suessiales; family Symbiodiniaceae; genus Symbiodinium; species Symbiodinium kawagutii. Next base: position 817,655 of record VSDK01002808.1, on the reverse strand, counting down.
TGTGATCGCAAATACATGAAAGGTTATAAGTGCACCATCACTTCACCATCATCAAACATGATTTAGGCATCGTCATTGAGAACGATGATTTCAGCATTATCAACCATCATTTCGCCCTTATCCACCATGATTTAGCCATCGTCAATGATAAGATTCACCATTGTCATATACATCAGTTTACCATCATCAAGAGCATTTGACTGTTGTTAACACGTGGTTTGACCCTAGCTCTCCTTCATTTCACCATGGCTCGTATTGATCCAACAGCTTTAGCCTCAAGCCATGCTTGCACTTAGCAGCATGACTTCCCACAGCCAATTGTGAAGCGCAACGGCTGGGACATAGGTGACAGAAGCGGTCACATGGCGATGATCCGGACTGGGGCATCTTGAACCTCAAGCCTTTTGGGAAGCAGCATGGTTGACTATCATCGCATTGACTTGCGAGTTCCAGCATGGGTGTTTCTGAACATAGGGTACCCCCAAAGCATCCAAGATCAATGATTCTTAATAATGAAGCATCCATTACAGTTGGCATATTCCCTATTGTTCATTACTATCCCCTTGAACATATACATTGTTAACCATAAATGAACTCTATCCATTTTGGAGGCTCCCAATGGCTTCAGAACCCACATCGTTTCTGATTGTTGGTTAACCATTGCAACCTTCGACCATGAACTTCATGCATTAGCCTAGCAAACCATTGACCACCCAGGTTGACCCAAGCAACTCAGTTGGTGTGTCTTTATGGCCTACTGCTTGAAATTGACCATTATTCAATTGGGAAATGCCCAACTTTACCATCTTCCAAATGTTACTGATTCTTGGAATTTTCGTTCTTCATCGATGATTAACCTTCATTCAATCTATCGCTGCCATCTCTTTCCGGTTGTCTACAAATACTTTCTCAAGACCATCAACCAGCCAACCAACCTACCCAACCTACCCAACCACCAACCCACCAACCTACCAACCCACCAACCCACCAACCTACCAACCTACCAGCTAACCCACCAACCCACCACCCTAGCACCCCAACGAACGCAGCTTAGCATGGCACGTGCCGCCCTCCTGGTGGCCACGGCCTGGGGCGAGCGCTGTCGCTTCGTGGCGGAGCTGACGGGTGCCACGACCCACGAGCTGCGAAGGAGTCAGCAGCAGAGCTGCCATGCCTTGAAGCATCGCTACGTGGAGCTGCCAGTGACACTTGGACTTTAGGATGGATGGATGGATGGATGGTGGGATGGTTGGATGGGGTGGATGGATGGCATGGTTGGTAGAATGGTTGGTGGGATGGATGGATGGATGGATGGATGGATGGATGGATGGATGGATGGATGGATGGTTGATGGGGTGGATGGATGGATAGTGGGATGGTTGGTAGGTTGGTAGGTTGGTAGGATGGTAGAATGGCTGGTTGGATGGTTAATGAATGGTTGATCATGTTAATGATTGGACAATGCAAGGATGAGCAGGATGGTTGATGATGGCCAATGAGCTTAATTGGATGGTCAGTAGGATAGCCAATAGGCTCGTTTGGTGCACGGTTAACCAGGGGAAGATTGGGTTATGGTCATTGATTCCTTATCGGTTGGTGCTGCTTGTTAATGGCCGGCAGCAACGGTTGTTGTTGTTGTTTAGCCCAAGCTTGACTCATGGTTTGTTGTCCAAGTTCTAGGACGATGCAAATTTTGGGCAGCAATGACCACAGTTGAAACGAAAGAATCGTCTATGGATCAAGCAGTCAACCAACCTTCAACCAACTATGGTTAACTATGGTTAGTAATGGTTAATAATAGGGGATAGTAAACAACAATAACGGATCAACAACTGAAATGGCTATGGGTCAGGCAGTTAACCAACCAATAATAGCTGGTCAATGGCTAATAATAGGGAATAACAACCAACAATAATGGGAATATACCAGCTAAATATGGCTATGGGTCAATATTAACCAAACAATTTCATGATGGGTAAAAACCAATCAAGAATAAGGCAAGCAATGGTTAACGATTGGGGAACCAGGGGTACAGGGTGAACTGACCCATAGCCAATCGACACGCCATAGTTCCTGGAGACATTAAGATATTCAATTGCCACTTGATGAATTCTACTCCAGGTGGTCGATTTGAATTTAGATGAGTTGTCCTTGGGCTCCTGCCAGTTCCACTTTTTCAAGGACATTCTTATGGTTTTGTGCAAATTTGGAACCGATTCCACCTAAATGTTCGCAGTTGCTGCCCATGGCAAATCATTTTTTGGACGTTTGTACCAATCCTTTTGACAGATAAAGAACCAAGCGCCGGGTGATGGGTGATGGGTGATGGGGACGGGAAATGCGGGAGGGAAAAATACAGCTGAGATCCTTCTCGGTACTGCCCAGTGTCCATATACACCGCAGTGTGTCGAATAACTTGCACAAGCATGGCCAACTACCACATTGTGTCTGATGTTTTGACTGACGACGATCTTTTTGAACAGCCACGGCTATGGATTAGGTCCATTGCAACTAATCAGAAGACATTCGCCTCATGTGTGGCAATTTTCCAAAACATCAAGTGGATGCACTGTCTTGCAAGATTACCCAGGAGATATATCGTATGATCAGCTTATTAAGGTTTCACGACAAGCCTATGACAAATATAACGCTACGGCTTCCTCTTGCCAAGTGCCTATGCAGTTTGCCTATTATTGTTGTTTATCATCCCCTATTATCAACCATTACTGACCATAGTTAGTTGGTGAACCATAGTTAGTTGATGTTAGTTGGTGAACCAAGTGAACTATTATTGTATTATCACCTATGAACCATAGCTGGTTGGTGAACTGCAGAAGAACAGTGGTGGCGTCCATTTCCACTGGAATTTTTCGCTCAGAACTTCCGCGGGCAGCGCTAGTGCGCTGCACCGACTGCCGGCTGTGGCGGGCGCCTGTGTTGAGCAGCCCTCCGAGCAGTGCAACGAAGAGATGCAGCAGCACGTGGAAGCTGGGCACAGCTGTGGTAGATGATGTTAATTTATAGTTATTTGGATGGCTTATACCCACCAACTTAGGTTTTTGGTGTTTTTGGGATATGATTGATTTACCCTACCACTAAAGATATATGTTTAGCAAGGGATCTATAAGCCACCAAGTTATAATCATTATGACTATGTTAATAGCTATAAAATGTTTGTAGATCATTAGGTAGATATCAATAATCATTTATAGTTATCTGGACGGCTTCTACCCACTGACTTTGGTGTTTAGTGTTTTTGGGATACGATTGATTTACCCTACCACTAAAGAGATATGTTTAGCAAGGGATCTATAAGCCACCAAGTTATAATCATTATGATTATGTTAATAGCTGTAAAATGTTTGTAGATCATTAGTTAGATATCAATAATCATCTATAGTTATCTGGACGGCTTACTGGACGGCTTCTACCCACTGACTTTGGTTTTTAGTGTTTTTGGGATATGATTGATTTACCCTGCCACTAAAGATATATATGTTTAGCAAGGGATCTATAAGCCACCAAATTATAATCATTATGATTATGTTAATAGCTATAAAATGTTTGTAGATCATTAGGTAGATATCAATAATCATTTATAGTTATCTGGACGGCTTACTGGACGGCTTCTACCCACTGACTTTGGTTTTTAGTGTTTTTGGGATATGATTGATTTACCCTGCCACTAAAGATATATATTTTTAGCAAGGGATCTATAAGCCACCAAGTTATAATCATTATGATTATGTTAATTGCTATAAAAAATGTTTGTAGATCATTAGTTAGTTATCAATCCTATAGTTATAGCTATAGTTATCAACAGATTATTGGCTATAGATCATCTTATAAGTATAGCTAGTTGATAATAGATCATAATGATTCATAGTTATTGATATATTATATGCTATATTTAAATGATCTTTAGCTATAATTGTTGACATATTATCAGCTATCAATTGAATGATTTCATACACATATTTATATGAGTGAATTTCAAGCATATCAATGCATATCAATCAGGCGACGCTGCTATCTGATATGGGTTCCATACTACTAGTATTTAAGAAACCGCCCGTATGACGTTAGCATGATAATGATTGATGTTAGTAGCAGGTCCAGGCCACCGACAGCTTAAACAAAGAAAATGATGATTGATGTTAGATTGATACCAATGAGCCACCTATAGTGGGGATAAATCACAAGTTAGAGTTATTAAAGGTACAGTGGACGGGGTTTGTGAGTATGGATCTACCACTCATCGTGGATAATCATGATTGAGCATGTTTCATTATTATTGAGAGCAGCTGGTGCCTGAGAATCATTGCAATGGCAACCATCAGAAACGTTTTCAGCGTTGCTTCAAGATGGTTGATCAGGCTCAGCCGCGGGCGTATGATTCCTAGGGATGGCTGGGGATGGCTAGGGATGGCTAGAGTGGCTGATGATGGCTACTGATGGTTGATAATTGCAAGTGATGTATTGATAGCTATCATGAACAATCATTTGGAAATGATGGCTAATCATAGTGCTTGACAATGATGTTTGATCATGTTGTAATCGCTTGCTATTATTTTTATGCTTGATGATAGCTCTTATGATCGTTCAGCGGCCACCAGCACAGAGCAGTGCTTGACAAGTGACCCTGGCTGGCAACGATTGATGATGCTGATAAGTATCAATGATTATTATTATCCATGGCCAGAAAAGCGGCTGACACAGCAGAGGGTGGTGGTTAGGGATGGTTGGTACATAGTTTTTGGACTTTGATAACAGCCTGTGACGGGTAGCATGTATGTGGTGAATACTCCATACATCCCCATAGCTCAAGAACCATGGTGGGTGTGTATCCACGATTCGTCCAGAATCCCACTGCACAACCCAAAGCCTTGTCGATCCCTAGATCAAGCCTTGGCTGGGCTAGGCGAGCCCCCAGCAGTTCGAAGTTGGGCTACGATCCCCCATAACTGCTAGTTCGCCCCAGCAAAGTTATATGATTATAACCCAACTTCTAACTGCTGGCCCGCCCTAAAGATCCTTGATTACAACTGAACCATGGTAAGAGACCCTATGAAGTGCACCAACCACCCCCTGGAAATGCATGGCTTTACCACAACGAGGTCTTCCAGGAAGGCCCCGAGACACGCTGCAGGACAAGATCTTCGAGGAAGGTTGCCGTGATGGACACCCAACGCTCAGCAGCAGATGGACACATTGGTTGCCCAGTCCAAGCCTGGATGGTTTCTCAGCTGGGGATTGGATGGTTTGTTAAGTGTTGGTATAGGTTGAGGTTCGACTGAGGTTGCTTGAGTTTGGGGTTGGTTTATGTTTCAAGGTTGACTGAGGGTGGTGGGGTAGTTTGGTGGAGGATTGATCAAGGTTGAGGTTGGTAGAGGTGCTAAGCCGCTCGTAGTGCAGAACTTAATTGATCGGAGAAGTCGATGATGGCTCCGACCTTTGCCTTTGCCTTTGGTGATCATTGCTTTCGTCGTGCTGTCTCCAATGGTTCATAGTTCCACACCACCGCTGAACCAACCAAACAGTGGAGTGCACGCCCTAACCCAAAGCAATGGTAACTCTATACAGTATAGCAATGAGATATTCTGTGTAGGGGGAAACCCCTTGAAAGATTCACATATGTTTTTATGTTGTGATGTCATGAGTTGAAGTTGACCAACTGTTCGGGAACTTCAAGGCTTTCGCCTGGGTATGCTTGAGGCTCCAGCCTTAAGTGGAAGAAACCTCCACGATGTCGTATCAGAACCATGCGAACTACCAGAATAACCCCCCACTCTACTTATAATCAGATAATCCAATGCATTTGAAATCCGTGCCAAGAAAAAAAACAGCCCACATCTTGGAGTTGGCACAGCTCATAATCTGGTTAGTAGCCATGGTTGCAGCTGCTACAACCCACCTTGTAGGATTGGTTGCTACGGCTACATCCCAGGGAACCAACTGCATACCCAGCCGCTGGGAGTGGTGTATGGCTCCATAACTGTCCCATAGCTATCTTCACTGTGCTAGGCTACATCCTCTTCATGGAGAGACTCCTGCAGGAATCTGTATCTCGACGGTACACGGCTTGGTCAGTGGTTTTGTAACAAGTGTTCTATTAGTCATTTTTGTTGTTTTCCCTAGTGTTTGGGATGGTTGGTTGCCTGCTCCGATGGCTTGGAACCACCAACAAGTGCTTTGTTGCTGAGTGCTTTACCATACCACACCCTGCTATATTCATGGAATAGTACAAATACATTGGGAGAAATTGTAACTATAATTGCCATCGAGTTTGAGTGTTACTTGGTACAGATGATATTCAATATTATCATATGATATAAATGAACAAACGAAGGTGTATACATATATTTTCATGTATTGAAATGTAATGCGATGTAATGTAATGTGATGCCATGTAACGAACAAACATGTAACGTAGCACAGTTATACATGTAAGTACATAGTTGACCATCACCTTGCTCCCTGAACCCTGGAACATCCACTCGAATTTGTGCGAGTTGATCTTCAACCAAGGCTGGCGATGCATGATGGCTCGCCAAAGAACAGCATCCACCACATCAAGCCATAGAACCAACCTGGATATCTCCAGGATATCTCCATCACTGGCCACCACCAGCTGTAGCCTGTCGCTGGGCTGCCATCGCAGGTTCCCTTCAGCCGCGTCGTTGCTTGGGACGCCATCTACGAGTGTCCCGCTGCCAGCTGTGCCGTGCTGACTGCTAGTGTGTTGGACAGCGCGTCCTGGAAGGAGCTGCTTGGATGCACTGAAGGAATGGTGGGCTGGTGGTTGAATGATAAATGTCCATGGAAATGATATGGTTTAATTAAGAGTCATTTGGTTCAATAATATATGATGGCGTATCAACAAAATGATATTGGTGGAATAGTGATTTGGTTTGATGTAATGGTGTGTTAACAAAATGATAATGGTTTAATAGTGATTTGGTTTAATGCCGTGTTAGCAATGGCTGAAAATATTGTTAATAATGGCTGATAATATGGTTTATTCGTGGTCAATGTTTTGGTTAGTAGTTTGGTTGAGCCGTAAATGGTATGGTTTAACAATAATTGAGTGGTTCATAGTAGTTACTCATGGTTCATAAATCAATAGTGGCTGATTTTGAGTAACTGTTGTTGTCAATGATTGGTACATGTATTGCAAACACAGATGACGTGCATGTTTAATAGTTAACTATGGTTCATGATGGCTGATAGTATGGTTTCACAATGGTTGATTATTGATTTTGGCTCATTATGTGGTTTAATCACTGTTGATCATGCTTAATAATGGTCTAAATAATAGGGCTTGTAAAGAAAAACATTACATTAATGTTTAACAATTGTTAGTGATAGCTGAAAATCTGTTCCTAATATGGTTGATAGTGGTTGATTATATGGTTCATTAGATGGTAAACAATGGTTGATTATGTTGCATAGTATGGTTAATTATGAGGGGAAGAAACGTTGGACCCGCAGGGTGGAAGACTTTCCTTACACATCCTTACACTGCCCTGGCACGACATCGCGTCACCATGGGTGACTTGCCTCCCTTTGTGTATGGAATGTTGAGAAAAATAAGGCTCCGCCCCCAGCCGGTCGCCAGGCCATGTGGCTATGGGTCAATGTTAATCAACAAAACTATAGGGAAACAATGGTTAATTAATGAGGGAACCAGGGGTACGGGTTTTTGACCCACTGCGATATGGACATTCTAACACGAGTCTATGAGAGCAATGTTCTTCCATGTTCCGTTTGCAAAATTACTTTGGCAGAGGATTGTTCGCTATCATCCCCTATCTTCATGAAGCAACTAAGTACACATTACTAATAAATCATGTGCCCAAACCATGAATGTGAGAAACACACACATATTTGGCAGTGGGTCAAAACGCCTTTACTCCCCCTGATTCCCCATCATTAACCATTGTTTTCGCTATGAAATTGTTGGTTAGTATCCTCCATTATTGATGGTTAATAGTGACCCATTGCCATATATAGCTGGTATATTTCCTATGAAATGGTTGGTTGTCATTCCTGATTATTAACCAGCTAAACCAGCTAGTTCACCAGCTCGTTGTTGGTTGGTTCAGTGCTTGATCCGGTCGCTCGCCATCACTCCTTGGTTCTGCCCAGCGCGCTGCCACCAGGCTCCTGCTGCGCCTGGGTTTGGCTTCGTCGGAGCTCCTGGACGTGTCGCGGCGCATGGACTTTTGCTACGAGGAGCTGTTGGCCAACGGCCGGCAGCAAGAACTGCTGCAGCTGGGCGAAAGCTGGGCCATGTGCCGTGGGGATATGGGGCCTACCAGGCATTTACCCCATGGATTTTAGGGGTTATAACCTGCCTGATAAGGTTGTTTATCATGGTTATGTGGGTTATATAACCTATCTCTTAAGGGCACCGTGGTGATGTCCCACTTGCAACCAGAGCTGCACATCCAGGGAGGCGGCATGATAGAATAGTTGTGATTGATATTTGATTGATCATGATTTAGGTTGATAGGTGTTGATGGCTGCTGTTTCGATGGCGGTTTGCATGTTTTGGAAAGAAGGCAGCTAGCGATTGGTCATAGCCGGTCGTGTCGTGTATGCATCCAAGGAGTTCAGCACCGCCACAGAATCAACAGCTTAGGAGATGTAGGGCCGTCCAGAATTGATGCATGGAAAGTTGTTGGTTTCTTGCTTGAAACGTCCATTTTTGAGGATGGTGGTATCGCCATGGGTTTCGCTATACCCGTGCAGCCCAAAATGTTGGTCCACTCACAATTGTCTGGTTGGTGGTGTTTTGATATGTTTGATTTTCACCAATGTTTGGAATGGTGGGTGGATTGTTCATTTTCTTGGGACCGTAACGATGTTTAAAGCATGGTTTTTCAGGTAATACGGTTTACCCTACAGGGTTATTCACGATGGGTACATCCATAATTGGATGGTTTTCACCGCAACAACTGTTGTTTCACTAGTGGGTTTAATCTATCAGAAAAGGTCAGGTTTTTGAAGGTGGTGGAATTCCAGGGATGACACATTGTGTTTATTCATGGCGACTACTAGGTGGCCTCCCTACTGATCTAAGTCGGTTTGTAACTAGGGTAACTACAGTTTTGGTAGAAAATATAGTTAAATAGCTTGCGAATCAGTTATGATTAATTGTTATGAACCATGATTAACCACTATTAACTATACAGTGGTTAATAGTAGTTAATCATTAGTTGTTAGTTAATCATTAGTTTACCACTATTAACTATACTACTATTACTTGTTAGCTACTACCCATTTTGTCGAACAACAGTAAGTAGCTAGTTAACCAACTTGTAACTGGGGGGCTTATTAACCAACCTGGAGACTCGTCGGAGGCCATGGGGCGGCCATGGGCAACCGAATGGTCACATTCATGGCCATGCTGATACAGGGTGGGGCTCCCTAGTTTTAAGCTGGTCAAGATTTGTCATTTAGCAAGCAAAAGGCTATAATCTGCATAGTTATATCTACCCGCAACCGCTTAGCCGGTACTTACCCTAGATATAAACCAACCTTACATATACATATATATATATATATATGTATATATATATATATATATTTAAATATAAATATATAAATATATAAATATATATATATATGTATAATATATAAATAATGTATCCTTATAGATCCGACATGGTTGATTTTCATTGGTTCTTGTCCCTTCCAACCGCCTTCACCAACCAACCGCTGGGGGCACCACCAGTGGTACTTCCCTAGAACCTGGCTGGGTCTCATCGTGGCCGCCTTGGAACTGGCGCATGCGCGGCTGCGCGCTTGGGCCAACGAGCTGCGGCCACGAAATCCGCATCACGAGGAGGGCAGGTTGGTGTGGCATGACTACTACAGTGGCTCCTTGGCGCTGGCGATCTGTTGGGATGGTTCTGACCCAGCGAGCTGGTGGCGATGGTCCTTGGCGCTACCTGAGAGAGCATCACTTGTGGTTAGTTGGTGAATGAGGTTGCTCGAGAGCGATGGTCCTTAAGCTAGCAGCTACTCTACCCTACCCTACCTGAACGAGAAGAACTGATGGTGACTTATTGGGGGATGGATAATGGGGGATCTTGACAAACCGATTTGGTGGTGCAAGGTTATGGGATCTTCACCAGGATTTGTGGGTTTTCATTGCCCTGACGGGTAACCCCCAAACATCCTCGTAGCTAGCCACGTGGGTACATCATATTGGACACCCCATTTGGTGGCAGAGTGCTACATGTTGCGGCTGGCTGGTGGAAAATCTGGTGAATGCTGGTGTTGCTGGCTGATAGCTCAAGCTGATTCTGATGACTCATGCGGCTATCTAACACTACGGGTATGCACATGTCCTCTAAACATTTGGCATCTAGATGCATGTAGGTTGCAGGACAGACAGTGATGCTTGACAGCTGCCTGCTGTCTTGGTGCAGCTTTGTAGCATTCCTCGTAGTTTAAAAAAGGGACTCAGTGGGGACCCTTCAAAAATATACGTATTGCCATTGAATCACCGACATGTGAAATATGTGTTCATCATGTCGTCATAGGGTACCCCTCATGGGAACCAACACGACCCTCCGAACAGACCAACACCCCATAGAGAACTCATTTTCCAGGATGCAGGAGGGTCTTTGTCTCTGGGCAGAGCTATTCGGTGAAATTTGGAGCTAATTTACCTATCACATCCTATACATCAACCTGCATTTTTCATCCTTCAACAGCAGCTGCCAGCTATGACTCACCATAATCATCCACTGCCAGATGTCTTCAACCAGCATCAGCCGCTATGAATCAACGGCCACCAATGCTGTTGTGACGGGGCCGGTTGGCAACTGCTAGGAGCCACCGAGACCGAGGCGTGTATCAACCGGTGAACTACTCCGAACAGTTTGACCTGCAGTGGAAGCTGGCACTAGAAGCTGGTGCTGATGAGTTTCTGTAGTGTACCTCATGGCGCAATCGCCAAGTTGGGTTTCAACTATGGTTAGTAATGGTTGACAATGAGCAAAACCAACCAACAATAAAGCTTAAACAACTGGTTGGTGAACACAATAAGTAACATAAAATACATAGCTAACTAATAGGCAAATAGTCGATATAACCATAGTGAACTGGCTTATGAACAAACTTATCACTGGGGGGACCGATGTGCAGCTGCTGAAGCTATGATTTGTTATGCCTTATAATGTAGCTGAACCAACCCCTAGAAACCATGGGAAGCAGCTTGTTAATGGAAAATATTAAGCAGCTTGCAACTCTGGGGCCGGAGCTGGTCCGGGCACCGATAGACCAGGTCCACGTTAGTTTCAGGAGACTGGAACTAGTAGCGGTTTCGACCTGGCCATGAACTGGACCCCAAAAACGATTCGTTTATTACGTATGAAAGATTGATAAAACCAAGTGATAACAATAACGGAGGGTAATTACTTTTGAATGATTCACGTTTAAGAAACCAAATGATAACTGGGGGTACTTGAGAAACCACCATTGGGTTGTGGGTCAAGACTAAGCACCGAGAGAATGGTTGGGTGAACATCCTAAGATTTGGACAAGTTCGGTAGATGTGAACAGCCGGGGTAGGCGGGATCCCAAAGCCATTCGTCTCATCACAGTCATGCGGAGTTTCGTGCCTGACCCATACTTCGCTGCAAACTTTCGCTAGAAAATGGTGCATAAATCCGCCCTGGCAACAAGTAACTCTACCAAAAATGGTAGTTTCGCAGCAACATCTGGGTTACCCTCAGTAATTTCAGCTATTTTATTTGAAAGTTTTTGAAACAACTGGTAGTTTAATCCAATCGCCGGGTGGCACCCGTCTGAACTAACCTTTGGGGTTAGCCACCAGGGAACTCTTGTGAAGACATGACACAAACTTCAGGGAACTCTGCTAAGCCCTCCCTCCGCATGTCATAGTTGTTGGCCTTAGACGAGTTGCAGGTTTCTCAAGTCATGGGGGTGCCCCATGGTGCCCCCCACTTCATCCAGTTTATTAGTCATGTATAGTAATATGATGACAAATGTGTTGATGATGTTTACAATGATCACCCTATTGGTGTTGTTCCCTGGTCCCTAGTGTTTGTTTTGCCTTCCATGTTTTTGTTTGACTTGTTCCAATGAGTGGCTGCGATATCAATGATGCATGCCTGTTGTTTGTTTGTTTGTTTGTTTGTTTGTTTGTTTGTTTGTTTGTTTGTTTGTTTGTACAAAAGTGAATACGAAACAACAACCTGTGTACACAATCACACCAACTATTTGCACATAGAAATATCACATTTTGTGTTGTAGTGTGTTTCTAGACATTTACATGTGCTAAGGACATTATCTTTAAATCGTTTCTCTAAAATACATGTACGCATAATATCTACCCAACATTTTCATTGCAATCACCTGAAAAACATGGCGTGCAAGTGTTCATATAATGTGTTCTATACATGCACATTTGTGTACACATAGTAAGATACATTTGCACACATATTTCCTATGTGCCCTGTTTTCTTTGCATGGTATCCTTGGGAGGGCGTTTGGGCAGTATCATGGCTCATCCCAGTGAACAAATGCCACTTGTAGGCAATTGTCATGCTGTTGAGTCTGAACCATGATCATGATGGAAGGGTTATAGTTATGGTGAAATATGGTTGATGATATGCTTTAGATATTGTGAGTCATATAATGGAATGATAGCCTTGGTTATGACAGATGGTCAATGATAAATATGATAAACTTGTGTATCATGATGGAGCTGGAGTCATGATAGCCAAGGGTGACAGGATTTGTGTCTCTTAGCGCAGGGACACAGATCAGTTCTGTGCCAGGAAAGGCCGGACAGCGACTATGCTTTGGAGTCAAGTGTTCGACTGGACAACTGCACGTTGAACGATATGATTGCGAGCACCTTCGGCTATCCGAATTACCTCTATTGCAACGATGCAGCGTATGAGAAGCATGAACGTTTCTGGGCATGACGTGTGTCTCCTGGTGTTTCGCAACATGCAACGTTCAGCCATGGAAGCGAACCAGTATGCACAACGCGATTATTGACCACTCTAGTATCAACCATGATTATAGCGGATCACTCACTATTACATTAAGAACACTCAATTGATCAATATGAACCATCGCTATATCATTGATCAACCATTAAGTGACCATACGCCATGAATCATCAACCATGTTTAGCCATCATTAACCATGAATCAGTGACTACATGTAACCACAATTACCACTATTGTAATCATGACTACAAGGTGGCCCCCCCAGGTGCAACTTGGTTTATAATGCCATTTAACAAGCTAGTTTTATCTACCACAACTGGTACCCGAGTTATAACCCAAGTTAGCCAACTAAGGGGGCCCACCTTGTAATACTTAAGCACAATGAAATTCGACCACCTCGTGATAGCTTCAGGTTTGGAACGAGGGATCAGTCCCTCCAACTTTGTCACACTGGACAGCCGCAGCCGGGGAGCACGTGCTACCTTCGTTGGTGGTGAAGCATGGGCCGACATCCTGGTCATGGGTCGAGGTTCTGGTTCTGTTGTGTGTTGATCCTGAGTAGACTCAGGAATTGGTGCTCAAACACATTGGCATCATAGCGTGCAACAAATGAAAAAGAGAACCATGAACCGTGGTTGATCCTGTTTGTCAATTGTATATAATTGGTGAAAAATTGGTGGGTAATGAATCGAACAATTGGTATTATGGTCAACATTTGTTAATCAAACAAGAACATACTCAAACATCATGAGTATGTAATTGTGTTCGCAGCCATGCTTCACACGATTGGACTATTTTTGCTTATACTTAGCAGTCACATTGTTTATACTTAGCCGCCTGATGAGTGCGATGCTCTTCAATGAGTGGCACTTTTGTTTGCAAATTATTCAGTAGAAATTGGGGTCAGTGGGCAGCATGACAAGCAATGATTTCTATAGTTGGGGGGTTTCTCAAATAGGGGCTGGGGTCAGTGGGCAGCATGACAAGCAATGATTTCTATAGTTGGGGGGGTTCTCAAATAGGGGACCCCCCAAACCATCCAATATTTAACCATCTCATCTATAGTCAATCATGTTTGTTTGTCCCCTTTTTGAGAAAACAAAAAATATTTTTGAGAAACCAAACATTTTTGCCCGTCTCTCATTTCTTGCTGGACGAAAAAAAATGTTTTCCCAAATGCTTACTGATGGTTGATCATAGCGATCCGTCCCCTCCACCATTGGAAGCTGGAATGGCTGAACTTTGCTCTTGCGGTGCCGCATTCAGCCCAGTGACACCCTTGAGTTTTCCTTTGTTGCTGGAGATATCCTTGTCATTATCGATTATTGATTACATTTGCTTGCCATGCAGGACATCCACAGAGGTTTCAACAACATGTGTTGTTCCTGTTCTGCTATTTTTTCATTATACCGACTGATCTTTACATAAACGTGCGGTGAAATTGTGTGCGTTGGCATCGTTTCGAAATCATCACAATATTTGTGAGACTAGAAGAAAGTTGAGCGGATTGGATATCACTGCGGCCGTCATTTCTTACAATTCCTTTCGTTGGTCGATGTATTTGTTTTTTCTGTCCTCGTCAACCAATGTTTGGATCGCTGTTTTCTTGCCATTCTTATTTCAATGATTAATCAATCCGGGGGGTTCTAAAATAGGGAATCCCAAAAAATGGTTGGTTTAATACTAGAAATACTTTGTGTGGTGTGATTTGGTGTAACCCTATTTTGAGAACTGTCATTTTCCTGCGCTCTTTCCTTTGTTAAGCCTTTGTTTGATCAACAGTACGGATATGTACTGATGGACACCAACAATCCATTCGCTGTTCTTATCCTTTATCATCATCCCTGCTTTGGTTGATCTATTGTCTTCAATTACTGTTCCCGTGGTCAATGGATTTGTTGCTATGTTTGTTAATTAAGCAACATCCCTTCTACTCAGGATTTGTTTGAACACTTATTGATCATGAATGAATTTTGTTGATCCATTGCTATTTTCCCTTTGATTCCCAGTCACCGTCATGAATGCATGTTTCATCTATTTTTAGTTCATCTCTCGTAGCTAAGCAGCTAATGCACCCTGCTGGAAAAATCCAAATGCATACTTCCGCAGGTAAACTAAGCATTGTCCGGGTGGCTTGAAATTTGGGGGAAGTTTACATAATTCTTAGCAAGATGGTTGCCTGTTGTCCCTATGGCCCTGTGATTGGCAACAATTGACTGCTATTGACCGGATGCAATTGATGGCCAACATGTGATAAGTGATAAGCCTTCTATTTACATTCCAGGTGAGCCATTTTTTCCAAGCATTGTTGACCATTGTATGGCCGTTGACAGGCCATCATCAACCACCATTTGATTTTAGTAACCATTGAAGCATATGATATTGACGCTTAATTATTGCTGGACACCAACAAAAATAATCCGTTCTGATTATCATCCATAAAACCCCGTTCATTCACCATCACCTAAGCCTTCTCAATCAGCATCAATCAAGCACGCCAAATTGCTACTACTAACCCCAATTCTCCCACATCCGAAGGCAACCATCACTAGCCAACTCACCCAACCAACCCCACCCACCCAACCAACCAAGGCCCAACCAACCACCACCCACCCCCAACCCACCAAGGCCCACCCCCCCAGGGTGCCGCCCACCCCACCGTGGCGCGCCAGGACATCTCCCGTTTCGGCGCCGGCACCGTGGCGCTGGACGTGGGCTGCGGTTTTGGGCGCTGGACGCGGATGCTGCAGAGCATCGGCGCCAAGGCGGGGGGAGGTGCTTGGGGATGGTTGGTGAATGACTGGTATATATATATATATAGTGATATTCTATGATATTCTAGTATTTAATACTTAGAGTAGTAGTAGTAGTAGTAGTAGTAGTTAAATAGTTAGAGAGTAGTAGTTGAATAACTAGTAGTGATGAGTAGTAGTTAATTCACCAAGCATAATAATATGGTGATGGTTGGTGATGGTTGGTCAATAAGTATATAGTGATATTCTAGTAGTAGTAGTAGTAGTAGTAGTAGTAGTAGTAGTAGTAGTAGTAGTAGTAGTAGTAGTAGTAGTAGTAGTAGTAGTAGTAGTAGTAGTAATTAAGTATTATTCTAGTATTAGCAGTATATACTAGTATTAATAACTAGTATATATAGTGATATTCTAGTATTTGATACTTATTGAATAACTAGTAATTAAATACTTAGAGTAGTAGTTAAATAGTTAGAGAGTAGCAGTAGTAGTTGAATAACTAGTAGATAGTGATGAGTAGTGGTTAATGAGGTTAAATAATGAGGTTAGATAATAGTTAAGTATTAACTAGTATTGGTTGGGGATGGTTGGTCTCAAGGTTGGTTGGTGAAGGTTGGTCAATGGTGGGGAATGATGGTTGGTGGTTGGGGAATGGTTTTCGGCTCGTTGTTATCTCCCCTTCTCTGTGACCATTCATCACCAACGATAAACCTTTTCCCCCATCTATAAGCCATGAAATCACCACCTAACCACCAACATCCACCAACCATCCGTCATTTACGCATGAATTCACCATCACATCCACCATCACATCCACCACCCACCCGTCCCCTGCCCTTGGCACCGCTGCCGCTCGTTGAGGTGACCTCGGTGGACGCCTCACCCACCGCGGTGAAATCCACGCGGCGCTTCAACGAGGACACGCATCAGCTGTCGCTCTTCGAGCTGCCGAAACTGGAAACTCGGAAGCGGAGTCGGGGCGAGCGACCGGGTCAAGCAGTTCACCAACCAACCAATGGATAGTGGTGATTGATAGGGGATAACAACTAGCAACTATAGGGATATACCAGCTATATATGGCGAGCTGGGTTTATAAAATGGCTGGTTAATGGTATTTAATGGCTAATGACACGGGATGATGACCAACAAGTAAACAAGGTTGACTAATTACACCTCCGATGGAGGTGATAATGGTAGTTCATGCGACTACTGCTCAACCATTCATAATCAGAGAACTACCCAAGCGCGGTCCGAAAACAAATCCCATAGGAGCTGGGTTTATGACCTTGACAGGCTTCTGGTGGCACCTTCAAGCACATCTGAAATGGGTCCCCCACTTGAGGGATTCAGAGTGCTCAGTTGGAGTTGTGTGAAGATGTTTAGATAGAAGGTTGCCATCAGCACTACATTCAGAGGGTGTTCCAGGTCCCCTACCATGGCTGTTCTGAGCTCTATGAGTTACTCGGGTGAATGTCAGCCCAAAAACTGCCTCGCATTCTCATGGCAGGGTTCCGATGGCGGTTTTATTTGTCGCCATTTTTCGAGATCAGTAGTGACTCTCATGAAGCCAGGGGGGTTCCTGGGGTTCCTACCAATCCCTCGGGGAAGTTGCTGGATCAGTCTCTGCTTAGGAGAACTTTCACCTTGGCTTTGACCTGGTGGTGTGCTGGGGTGTGCTGCATCACACCCACGATCCCTACAAAGGCTGCCCTGTTGCATCGTAAAATTGCTGCATGGTGGCTGCATGAACCTGGGGGTGATTGTGTTCAGGGTCTGGCTGCAAAAACATGGCTTCGTATATGTGGATGTCAGTGCTGACCGGCGGATTAGTTGGTGATTAGAGCTGCCTATCAAAGTCCAGTGTTGATTCATTGCTATTCACAACCATTGACCATGATTTATCGTCAACAGATTAACCTGATTGATCATGAACTATTCATCGGCCAGGAACCGCAATTGCACATGAGGAAACGGTTCAGTTCTTGGTCCTTCAGGTGACATAGTGTATGTGGGTGGGCCAACATCAGCCCTAGCTGCTGGCTACAGGATGCGTGCATTTGCTCGATCCTTGCTGAGTTTTTCCAAATCGACATTAGAATGTCATCCCAACAGCAGCCACTGAAAGTGTAGGAAATGTAGGAACTCAGCCTGGTAACAAACAAGACCATAGCTGTACCAGCTGGTCATTGCACTCAGCTCGTGAAAGAACAGGATCAGCAAGGTGCTGATCGTATAGATTGGGTCATAGCCAACCAACACAGAATTGGCTTACGGTTCAGATTAGATATGATAATAGAGAGAATGACCGACAGTAATGGGAGATATGCCAACTTATGCCAACTATATGGATATGGGATTCTATGGGCCATGGGTCAATGTTAACCCTCCAACAAGGGGTAAGTGAGCGTCGCAAGAAGAAAGTACCTAGCTTGGTCATTGATGAGATGTGAACAACCTGCAAAGTAGGGCTGTCGACCCACAGCCAGATTCATAGTATGAGGTTGCGGAGATACATGTTTTATGATGTTCTATGATTCTTTGCTGTTGGGCCTGCAGAGGAGGAGGTTGCAACACCTATAGTTTGCTTTCATAGCCTGCTGTGTACACGCTATTGCTTCATTAAATGTGCAAATAGGACGTCAAGGTACATTGGCAGGTATCCACCTTGCACCATGCTGGTTGATTGTGGCTATGAACAGTTGATTGTGGATGAACCGTAATTGTTTGTGGGGGTGACCCTTGTTGGCAGGCTAGTTCGCATGGCTTTGGATACTGAAGGATCATTGATCATTCCGGGTGTGCTGATCACTTATCTCTCCCAGATGCAAAGGGTACGTCGTTTGTATAGGAACGATCTATTTCCCACTGGTCCATGATCGTTCATGGGTGCCAAGAGATTGTGCATTTATAATCCTCACAAGTTGGTACTGGAGAACCAGCATTGATTCCATAACTAATTTACTTTGTGAATCATAGATAGTTTTACTCTGCAATTATAGAATCAAAAAACATGATGTAATTAATTCTGAACAGTAATCTGGTTGGTGGTTTGATTGACTGATTGACATGTTTATTTTCCCTAGTAATGATTAACAAATGGTTGGTTGACAAGCATATTTTTCATGGGGGTTGAAACCACCAACCAAATTATCAGACTATCAACGATTTTTAGCCATTATCAACCATTATCAACCACTAGTTAACCATGGGTTGACACCACCAACCATGCAGTCATTGTTGGTTAGTTCTACTCTACTGTTGGAGCGGTTCCGTTCTTGTAACCGGAACCGGCCACAGCCGCTGCAGGTTTCAAAATGGTAACCTCGGCGGTGCGCGAAGGCGGGGTGCTGTTCATCCAGGTCTACAACGATCGCGCCAAAGCGGGTTTTCACTACACGCAATCCTTTCGAGACCTGGCTGAGCGGCGAGATGTTGGGACGCAGCTACTGCAGTGTATCCATTGAAGAGTGCTGGGAGCTGGTGGGAGATGTTGGGACGCAGCTGGTGTATTCAGGCTTCTCATTTGACGAGTGGTGAGGGTCACTAAGGGGAGAAACTGGAAGTCATGGAATGGCCTGTGGTGCTTGTGCCAATGCTTGGGTTGTTTCATGTGCAGAGCTGGTTGCACGGTGGAAGGTGTCGGTGCAGCGCTGCCGAGGGGCTCGCTTTCATCAGCTGGAGACGGAGGAGGAGCGCTTGGAGTTTTTGAAGAAGACCGCCAGGAGCGAAGCAGGATCCAGGTGTAGCCTGTGGTTTCCGCGCAAGCGGAAAGTTCCGGCCATGCTTTAGCTGAAATTGAAGATGTTCAACTTCCTGGTTTCCAGAGGCGCTTTTTGCATACTATGTTTTTGAGATCATGGAAAGGGGAAAGGTATTTTGAATTCTAATGGTATTTGTGGGTTTGTCATATCTTTTGGAGGTCACTCAACTGGAGGTTCTCAACTGTGTTTGTTGGATTCTGAAGTGGTCTACTGTTTGGCTCCTTGCAGGGCTGCGGGGGCGGATGTCTTTGACCATTTGGATGGGATGCTGACGTTCTACAACTGGGTCATTCACGAAGAAACGGTGCCTCGCCTGTATAGGTGAGTTATGGTTGCACAGGTTTGACTTGCAAGACTTGCCCGGTAAAATGTCGAAAACGTGACCGGATAGGGCTATTTTTCATAGCAGTAGCCTCAACATGATCAGTTTTAGCACGCAGGTCACCAAGGGCCAAAGGGAAACACTTCCTATTTGAGTCATGGCCGTGGGAACCTCCATCTCCTTAGGATTTTGCTTCGGGGGTGGAGAATGGCAGATACCCGGTGAACAACTGCAGGAGCAGTTACATACTGGTGATCAATCTCCAGTGTTTGGATCAATGCTGTGGTGATCTACTTTGATTTGATCTTTGATGCTGCTGAGATTTGCTGATGAATTGCCTGGATCACCAGATCCTTTATACTAATGATCAGTCCGGAATTCCTTGATCTTCTTTCCGGACGAATTTCCTGTGATTTGAACTAAGACTATCAAGGCCTCCCTGCCTGTGATGATTTGCTTGCAGCAGGAACCAGGATGGGACGTGCCAAACAGCTTTTGCGAGCTGGGTCACCAACAAATGGACTTCATACATTTCATTGGTTTGGCATATGGAATTTTATAGACACATTCCTATGTATGGTGGTTTCTCATACTGGGGGACCCTTAAAAATGGTATACGATTTATAATGATTAATAATGGATGATACGGGGGTACCCCTATTTTGAGAAACTACCATATGTCAAAATATATCAAAAAGTATAATCAAAAATATGTCAGAATTCTATGTATACACATGTCTAGCGTGCCCGCATTACTGGGTCATTTTGTTGGGAAACCCTGGCATTTACAAAAGTGATCAATTTGGTTGCTCCCTGAAGAGCGCCGTTGTCTGATTAGTGTGGTCATCAACTGATGTGCAATGATTATGCCACCTATGCAGTTTACGGTTGCAGGCTCCTACTAAATTACATTACTACATACGCAATTCAGGCATCTCCTGTTTTTTTTTCCTGGCCTAGACTATCCAATCCATTCTGAAACTGATGGATTTCAGGTTTTGTTTAGTCTCGGGAGCCTGCATTTCATCCACAGTAAAGGTCTTGTGGACTTGGTGTTGTTGTTGTGGTGGTTGTTGTGGTGGTTGTTGTTGTTGTTGTTGTTGTTGTTGTTGTTGTTGTTGTTGTTGTTGTTGTTGTTTAGCTGTATTTTCCGATGTGCAAGAATTCCAGGATGTCTCATGTTCAAACTGATTCTGCTACCACATCAACAAAGACTATCAAAGACTGGCTGGTGCTTTGACACATTTTTCAGCTTCCCCAGTATCAACAAATGATTGGTTGGTTGGTTGGCAAGCACATTTATCATGAGGGTGGCTCAACCACCAACCAGTTGCACGGTGCTAAGCACGGTCAACGCAACCCTTCATTCGTTACCCTGAAGGAATGATTGGTTGGTTGCCAAGCATAATTTTGATGACGGGGTGGTTAAACCACCAACCAGGAGACTGAACCCTTAGGCTTTGTTCCTGCCAGCTCTGTCACTCTCGACTTGGGTCGCTGGCGGTCGCGACGTCGTTTGTCAGCAGCAGCACCAAGCAGTTGGTTGAAAGACAGAAACAGTTGGTTGAAGTGATGATGGGTGAACAATCAGATATGGGGGTTTCTCAGAATAGGGGACCCCCTAGTCATCCAATGTGAATCATTTATAGTAATAAACCAACCATCTTGGCGGGGTCCCCTATTTTGAGAAACCACCAGATATTGATAGTACTGCTCTTTGGTTGACGATTGTTGAGAATCATTCAAAAATGATACCATAAGTTGGCCCTTACTGTTTGATTTCTCATTCTTGTTGGTTGGTTCATCATCCAGGAGTAACAACCAATCAACCATCAACTCAAACCAACAACCGTTGTTACTGCAACTGTTAAGCAACTTGCTGCGAGGTCAGGAACTGGTTCCTGAACAACGGCTTCACCGAGTCTTGGCTTCAGTGGGGATGTTTGTTGAACTTGGACTCCCAGAATCAACAAGTCATGAGCACTTTTATTAAGATCGAACTCAGCAATCATGGTGAACAAGCCCATCTGCCAGCATCAATGATGGAGCTTGGGTGTTGGTGCTTGCGCCGCGTCCACTGGCTGCATTCCTTGGTGGCTGGGAATATCTCGGAATCTCCCTGCCCCTGAGCTTGGCTTGTTAGGACAAGCTGGTTACATGTGGAGTTGTTGTGAAATCCAACTATTTGTTAAGAAACGTTGTTAGTGAAACTCTCCAACTAAGAAGCTCGAACGAATCAAGTCTTTGCTGGTTATCCCAAGTTATCTTACTGAAACTCTCCAAGAGCTTGGATGAACAAGGACAAGTGGGATAAACAGTTGTGAGTTAATGTGGCTGTGGGTCAAAACCCCGTACCCCTGGTTCCCCTGTCATTAACCATTGTTTCCCTTATTATTGTGGGTCATTATCCCTCATGAAAGTTGGTTGGTTAATATTGACCCACAACCACGTGCTTCAATTGGTGTACCATCCAAGGTCTTAGGTCGTTGCAGAGGCCCTTCTCAGCACGAGAGCTGGTTACAATTCAAGTGGTTGGTGATTGGTCAATAAGGCTTCAACTACTAGGGGTGGCTGATGGTCCATGGGAGCTTCAATCAGCTCATGATGGTCAATACCTAGAAGGGTTCATGTAGTTATTCAAAGTAGATTCAGCTTATGATGGTCAATACTTATGATTGGCAGATTCAATAGTTTGTCAACTACTTTGAGCCTACGGTGCCGTTTTGGACAAAGCTCGGGTTTGACTGCTGCTGGGCGAATTTATTTAGTGGCCCATGCAAGTACCTGCTGGGGAGTCTGAGTTGGTGATTTCATGCTAGCTCCAAGGTGCTCAGTCACCCAAGTCTTATTTCTACCATGGGCCCCCTGTTGGGCCCCCCAAAATAGGCAGGTTTTTAGCCTCCAAAATATGTGTTATAACTTTAGAACCTATGAAAATCATGGTGTTGTAAGGGTAGGCTGAAACGATTCCTTAAAAGTGGCATGAATCACTTACGGTATTGCGACCCTCGGTGGATTCAACAATGGCCCCCTCAAATCAGCTGCGGTGTAGCTATGAACGGCAGGCTGGATAGCACCATGGACCCCAGTTGGGAGCCCCAGCTGTGGCCTCTCAGGATTATTGGAAGGTCTGGAACTACAAATACCTTGGAAGGAAGCGGCCACTGCTGGCGCCTGTTCGTGACGATGCCGGGATTCTCCTGAGAGCCCTGGTATTTTCATGTATTTTCGACGGCAGGGGCGTTTGGGGAGTGCCATGGAGCCCTTGTAGAAGCTCCTGACCAGGCTCCCCAGCAAGCTGTTGGTGGTTTCTTCACCCCGTACAGCCGTGGCAACCGCTACTCGTAGGTCAACTGCGAATGGTTGGGGGCACTTCTGGTATCCAAGTAGTGACTATGGATCTAGCCACCAAGAGGCTTGACAGAGCGAGTTGTTTTTCTCATATGTTTTGAATGGTAAGAAGCTGAGCCAATGTTGGTGGTTTGATGATACAGTTGTTTCATCTTGACTAGTTTGTGGTGCGATGAGAAACTGGCCAATTGTGCAGCGTTTTTTTTGTGGTTGCCATTGATGAGATATGACAAGTGTGTCAGCTGCTCGTCAATGGCTCATGTTGGATTATGCACAGGCGGTCAAAAAACTAGTATGATCCTGCTGACCAATCATTAAAATATATCCTTTAATTAGGCTTGGATAGGCATTATTCATGGCTCAAACGTGCATTCACCAGTGTGACCCGCGGCGACTATTTACTCTCAACTAGATGACCAAGAATTATTGGCATGGGCTCCAGTCAAAAATGGCCTATCACCAGTCCATTCACCATAAAACATATCAATTGAATCTATTCCAAACCGTCAGTCATCATCATTATCAACCATTGATAGACCATTACTCATTATATGGGATAAACCATTGAAAAATCATCATACACCGCATGATGAACCACTAATCCGTTTCAACCGTCATCAACTCCATCATTTACCACTGCCTCCGTCAAGTCGGTGGTGGGTCATCAACCAACAGCCCTTTCCCCTTCAGGAAACGACATCGGGGAATCCATCGAGGAGGGAAGAAATTATCCCATCCTTCGTCCCTTTGTGCAGCGCATGATGCTGCATTCACCGCCCTGCTGAGTTCAGTGGGATAACCGAAGAAAGGTATATAACCTGAGTTACCCTCCGGTAAACTGACATGGCAATGGACAATCCACTAAAAATTGATGATTTCCCAGGATTGTCCTAACAAAATGGTAGATGTTCCATTGCCATGTTAGTTTACCAGAAGGTATATGTGACAGTTGGATTACTGACCATTCTTATGTTTGGTGAATCCATTTTCATCCCATTTCTAGGTGGGTTCACGCTGGTTCAGTGGGATGATTATCCCTGGCTTGACTAGCCGTGGGATAGACCCAATCATCCAACTGGCAACTGAAGCGTTTGGCAAGCTAACCTGCAAGTCGAAAACCCATGAGAATGCACCATTTCAAGTGGTTTTACATAGGGGAAATTATATTTTTAGCTTCCAGGTTGGTTTGCCTGTGAGTATCCTGTAGCATGATTAGAGTTTAGCAGGATTTCTAGGGTAAGTTAGTTCATCCATTTTCGGATGACCTTGGGGATCCTCGGACAGGCAACTTGGAGAAGATAGGAGCCCCGAATAATACGCACCAGCATCATCAGTCCTTTGATCCATGGATACGGGTCATTTCAATCCATGTCCCAGGTGCTCCATGTATACTATATTTAGCTACATTTACCTATAAAACAGCCCGAATGTAGGTAAATATGCCATACATGGAGCATCTGGGTTTGGCTGTCAAGGGCCCCTGTAGCTATCGATGAAACTCGTCGAGCTGTTGAGTTCTCCAGGCGCCGTGGCTTTGGGATGGCTATGACCAATCCAACTGCTGTTGCTTGATGTTGCCTGTTATCTCCTCATGCTGCTGTTGCTAGGGACCTTCATCACAGGTACCAGGCTATGATGAACCAGCTGCGCATTGCGTGCCATGGTTCGGCTCAGGTTAAAATCGCCTTGCCCTTGCGGGCGCTTCGCGTGGGTTTACGGCGAAACAAAAATCGCTGTGGAATGGGCTGCGGGCTGGGCTTTGGGACAACTTCAGTCTTACACACATAGGCCGAAGATACACAGATTTCACATGGGTACTAGACGTATCAGTTTAAGTTTTGTTTTTGCGCAATTTGATATTTTTTTAGTTGTGCATGTGCATCTTTGAGATGAACTTGATTGACTGTGTATTCACCTGCGAGTTCATGTAAACTAGATATCATAATGACATTGTACCCGCAACATGTATTTGCAAATGCGGGTTTCAAAGTACGATTGGTCACATGGGCTTTGATATGTGTGTTTCGGATATATTTATAGTTATTTATTGTGTGTGTGCATTCATGTAGTGACGATATATATATATATATATTTACATGACATATATTCATGTGTTGGTCATAAGTGTATATGAGGTTTTGTGTGATGTACATGTGCATAGATAGATTTACTACGGGTCTATTCTTATTCGTATACACATCTATGAAGTTTATCCATATGTTATGTGTGTGTTGCTGATTGTTGTGAATATATGCAAATAAATATGCATGTTAATGGTATGTATGTAGATGCAGCTCAGCATGCCAATGCACATTTGTGTGAAAGTCACATTGTTAGTCTCATGGAACCGCTGCAGTATCCCTTGTGCCACTTCCCAGGCGGGATTTGATCACCGCCAATGCAGCAAATCCCAAGTCTCAGGCGTGCAGAATTCAACGGCGGACTTGGTATTTGGGGTTATCCCTGCATGCAGGGTTCTTTAATTCGGTGTCCCCCAAGAAATGGTTAGCGCATGGGTATACTGTCAATGGTCAATATAAAGGATGATTTGGGGTTACCACTATTCGAAGTAACACACGCACACAATATCAAGCAATTGTTGGTGATAACCTCAAGCAGCAATGATAGAGATATATCCATCAACAGTACGACCTGTATTTGGGTTGGTCATTTCACGAAACTGAATGTGGGGGTCAGATCCCAGGTGGTTCATCATTGATTCGTGTTTGATGATGATCATGGATGGTCAATCATTGGTCAATCAGCTCTATCACCTTGAGGGGCAACCCACTGGTCCATACAAAAAGTTCATTGACTGAGGAAAATCCATAGTTTGTGGATAAAGGACTATTGCCGACTATTGCCATTGCTTAATCACCGGTAGTTCATCACAATGAGTCAATCACCAATGGTAAATCACCATTAATTAATTCTATATTTATGGTTAAATGCATTCATGCAAAGGTTATTCATTTTGAACAAATCCTTAATCATAGTGTAGCCTCCATGTCATGTTCTTCCGCTTGCAGGGTCCTTTCACCATGTCAGGGCAGCTAGCTGCTTGGCTATGAGTTTGGAGCTTGATGCATTGGTCCCTGGAGGTTTCTGATTTGTTTTCTTATTGGTTCCTTACTGGTCCCTGAGTGGTCCCTTCAAAAAACCTTCTTGGTCCCTGAAGGGTTTCATAAGGATGATTTTTTGCAGCACTCCCCATGGTGCATGATTTCCTCCAATCTTGGCTTTCAATGTTGGTTTAGACTTACTATTGGGGTGAATGAGCCACCTGGCAGGGGAAGCCAGAAAAATCATCACGAGTGTCTACCAAAACAATGGTGATTGACTAATGATGAGAGCAGTTGAACACTAGTTGATCACCACGAGTTAATCACCATTAGTTAATCAGCATTAGTTAATTAGCATTAGTTAATCAGCATTAGGAAATCAGCAATAGTTAATCAGCATTAGGAAATCAGCATTAGTTAATCAGCAGTGATAAAACATGTGTTTTCCATGACGAAGATTCGACTGAAAGTGAGTCACGGTTGGCAGACTTGAAAACCTCGTTGGTGGATCGCCATGGGGGATCTCGGGGATGCCAACGGCTCCGGTCACCATGGGATCAACCCAGTTGGTGATGGCCACAATTCCTAGGCCCGGAAAATCATTCGAACCGACACGCCATAGGAGTTTGTAGGCCGTAGGGAATGACCCATCCTGCCTCAATTCCTATGGTCAGCGTAGGCATTTATGGATGCGGTTCCATCGTCAGGTCTGGCAAAAGATTGACCAGCACTGCTTGTTACGATCATTAACCAGATCAATAACCAGATGCCATTGTTCAGCACCGTTTAAGTCAACATCGGTTGCATTTGCGCGATTCTGGGGCTAGATTCAAAGTCAAAACACTAGACGAATACAGAGCCTTTCTACAATGTAAATGGACAGTGCCTTTTGCATAATATGGTTGATTGATTGGTTGATTTGACTGGTTGATTTGTTGGGTGCCCATCTGCCACACGCCACGCATTGAACCATCAGAGCTCTGGGGGATCATATCTACGACCTGAACTTTCTCTTCGACCTCTCCTTGATCAATCTTGATGTCCTGGATGGAGAGCTGGTCTTGTTTAGAAGAGAAACGACTGACTGAGAAGTACGGACGTTTCTATTGGCAAGATTTGGCAAGTACAGGGTGTTCTTGCAGCGTTTGCTGTCTACAGGTGTACAGCTTGATTGGTGTGGTTTGTGTTTTTCAACGGTTGAGTGGTTGTCATGGTTTTTGCTTTTCAAATTGTGTGCTGTACTTCATGTTCAATGACAGTTTAGAGCTTGCTACCGGGTTTATGTTTCCGATTACCAAGTGCATTGTTTTCCAAAATTCACGTTCTTTTTTTTGTGTAGTCAATGACATTCCGGCGTAAAGAAAATCATAATGTTTAGACAATATCAAAAATGATGGAAACATATAGGCAGTTTGCAATATTTATATAGAACTATAGCTAGCTTTGCTAGTGATTTTAATCATGTAAACACATAGTGTTCTATACAAATAATGTAGTCAAAACTAGATAGTCTATCATATGGAGGTTTCTCAAAATAGGGGTACCCTAGAATCATCAGTGGCTATTTACAATCATAGACCATCCATTTTGGGGTACCCCAATTTTGAGAAACCACCATATAAAGTTAATTGATTTTATATAGTAGTAGAATATGTTGGTAGGTGAAGTACTACTACTTAACCATATGCCTGTGGATCAAAACCCTGTACCCCTGGTTCCCCCATCATTAACATTGTTTTCCCTATGAAATTGTTGGTTATTATCCCCCCCTAGTTGGTTGGTTAAGTGCTTGACCCACCCCTATTATTGATGCTTAATATTGACCCATAGCCATCTCTTTTTGGTCGTTGAAGTCCGGTATTGCGCAGCAGCCGTTCCGCTGTAATTTAGGTGTGCAAAGTCCTGGAGGAAGCGCTTGCGGAAACGCCAGGCGAGGGGTTTTTTCACCCCGCCGTTGCTTCGGATTGGTGAAAAACTGGGGCCCCATGGTATCGGCGTTCAGGCAGCGCTTGGAAGGGAAGGCAGGGAAGGAAACAGGACGGAAGGAAGCAATTGATTGTAGCCTGTCCTTGGCCTTAGCCTCACAACTTCTGCTTTCATCCGATTAGCGTTCCTGCTGCTTGGGAGCCCCTTTGCCACCCGAATTGTGGCATCCATAGCTTCAAATGGGATGATGGGGAAGGCGCTCAGGAGATGCCACCCCCCAGGGCTTCTGAGATTGGGTTTGTAGACCTGCAGGGATTGTTTATTTACATATATATGATTGTGTGTGACATACATGTGGAAGCACACACACATATCTACATCATGTGTATATTTACATGTGCATATACCTACTGGTATCATATACATGAACATACGCAGTATGATATGCATTTTTGTTTTTTTGGATATACGTATGCATGCTACACATGTTTTTTGTGTGCGTGTTCTTCAATTATGTGAACATATTTTGATTGGTGTTTTTCACAACTTTTCTAATTTTCCCAAATGTAATTCCTAATAATCAATGTAAACATGTTTTATTTTAATTTACCAAATTGTTTATTTTATTTTACATGTTTGGTTCGTTTTTTAGAGTGTAATGATTAACACATGTTTGGTTGACTTGCGCATATTTTGTAATGACCAGGTAGTTCAACCACCAACCATTTATAACCATCATTAACCACTAGTTAACCACGAATCAACCGAGGTTATAGGGGTGGTTCAACCACCAACCAGATATTGCATGGTACTTCAATAGAGAAGTACAGTACCACAACTACCAGGGAGAGACAGCACCCTTTGATGGTCCGAGTTCGGAGGACAAGGCTGCGGCCATGATTGGTGAGCTGCCGGTGATACAACGCACAGATGCCGAATAGCAACGCGCAAGAGGCTTCATATACAGCAGTGTGTTATCCATTTGAAACTTCTTATCCAATCTTGTCCAAACTGGATATCAACAGCTTGATAGATTCAATCCATTTGTGTTTCAGTTTGTCTAAGTCTAAGTCGTTGTGCAGCTATGGTCATTTTGTGTTTGACACCATTTGTCCACCTTGAGTGCCTTTTTCTGCGCATACTGTACGTAGCCACATGGCCACTAGTGTACTTAATGATATCTGCATGTTCCCTAAATATTGATGAACCATTATCTCCATGTTCTCGACACATGGATGCAAATGCTTCATGCATGGTATATTTACTTTGGCAATTACCTGTTTTTGTCATTTTGTATCATTCAGAACATTGCATATTCACCTACCATTATAGGTAAGTGGAGCCCTCAATATGCCATACAAGTAGATTACTGCATCCTATAATCATATCCCAAAATTATATCCTATAATCATATCCTACTATTATTGTTGGTTATTATCCACCATTATTGATGGTTTAATATTGTCCCATAGCCATATCCTATATTTATATAGGTGAATCCTGGCAAATATCTAATTTTCCTAAATAGCCATTTTCTAATTTTATATCCTAAAATATCCTAAAATTATATCCTATAACTATATCCTACCCGTTTCATCATTGTTTTCCCACTAATATTGTTCGTTATAATCCACCAGTATTGATGCTCAATATTGATCCATAGCCATGGTTTATATTTATATAGGTGAATCCTGGCAAATATCTAATTTTCCTAAATAGCCATTTTCTAATTTTATATCCTAAAATATCCTAAAATTATATCCTATAACTATATCCTACCCGTTTCATCATTGTTTTCCCACTAATATTGTTCGTTATAATCCACCAGTATTGATGCTCAATATTGATCCATAGCCATGGTTTATATTTATATAGGTGAATCCTGGCAAATATCTAATTTTCCTAAATAGCCATTTTCTAATTTTATATCCTAAAATATCCTAAAATTATATCCTATAACTATATCCTACCCGTTTCATCATTGTTTTCCCACTAATATTGTTCGTTATAATCCACCAGTATTGATGCTCAATATTGATCCATAGCCATATTCTATATTTATAGGTGATTATATCCTGGTAGCAACACAAAGTGTTTGGGGCATGTCATCCGCACCAGGCATTCATCGCGGTTGGATCATCAGCGGCTTCCCCAATACCTTGGAGGCGGTTCTCGCCGCCGTTGCGGCTGAGGGCCAGGGGCTGGTTGGTCATTGAAATGGTGGTTTCTTAAGCCATAGGGGTACCCAAAAATGGTGGGTTTATTGATATAATGTTAACTCCTATAACCCCACCCTTCCCTTCTCACTTAAATAAATTTACTTTAGGAGGATGCGATTGTTTTTTGATTGACGAATAAGAAATCCAATTGGCAGGAAATCCACAAGGGATTTAGTATTACTTTATTTAGGGGGGGTTATTATTGCAAACCGGGATTTGGCGTACTTTATTTTGGGGGGTTGTTTATTCGTGAGTTGACTTTTAAATGCTTATTGTGGGATGATTTGGGGTTACCCCGATTTTGAGAAACACCCCTATGGGGATATGTGTGGGGTTAATAACCGATGGTTGATGATTTCGTATGGGGAAGCATGAGGATATGTGGGTGAATAACTGATGGGTGATAAGAGATTTGATTTATCGTCAATCAAGTTAAGCAAATGCTGGTTGATTCAGCGATGGTTGATGATGGATGCTAGCTGGGTGTTCAGAGATAAGGATGGGGCATGGCCACTGGTTACGAGTTTCTGCTAAATTATTTAGCTGGTTAACGATTGATCATGGAGGATTATAACCAACAACAATAGGATATATACTTGAATGGGTTATAAGCAATACAGTAACCAACCATCCAAGGAATGGGTAAGCGAACACATCCCAACAGCTAGACTAATTTGTGTCATTCATGGGCTTTTTCGCAGCGGGGCTCCAGGTGACACAGAGCCAGCGGTTCCATCCACCATGGTAGATCCCCTGAGATTATAACAACTGAAGTATACCCAATAGTTCCAGGTCATAACTGAAACATACCCAGTGGTACTTATCCCATCACCTGGTATCTACCATGGTAGTTACCCCTGGTTTTTTCGCGTCGCGATTTTTGGGGCCCCCCACCACAAGTGGTGAACGTCAGTCGTGCCAGGAAGCCTTAGCCTTCCACAGCGATGCACCGCCCACCCCAGCGGATCCGCCCAAGAAATCCAAGGAGGCGCGTCGCCGCGTGGTGGGACGATCCAAGGAACATGTGACGTTGGAAAAACGACAGTTTGGACGATTGTTAAGGGTTGATGACAGGATAGCCATAGTGGCTTGAGTTGGGGTTGTTTGGACAGTCGGAGATTTTGTTTTTTTGGTTTTGGGAGGTTGGTTTAGCATGTTTAGCTTTGTTAATTTTGGTTTGGAATGGCTTGGAATGGCTGGAGGGTTGGATTGATTGATAATAAGCAAGGCTGATGTTGACAACAACATGGGTTAGTCTAATCAGCCAATGGTAGCTGGCTTGGTGGTTCAATGATTTTTGATGCTTTGCGCCTTTGTCGTTTTGGTTCTGCCCTGTTTGCGTTGCTAATTTCCTGCTTGGATCCCCTATAGCTGGTAGAAATCACTCAGCTTCGGCCATGCCACCATTGGTTATCCACCTTTGCTAGTACTTCCCAACAAATGAATTACGTTGAAATCACTTCACTTTCCAAACCTTGACTTTATAAATCAACCCCAAAATTATAGGACCTGGATATCAACCTCCTAGGTTGATCAAGGTTGTAATCATCATCAAGTCATCGAGCGACCCAAGTATCACTAACTTTACCCTACCCTTCCAGTTACCAAAAGCAGTAGGTAAATAACCCCCGTCATATCAGTGGCAGAAACCAGCTGGTTGCCCATTCTGCTTGGGGTGCCCCATCGAACGTGACACTTCACTTGTTCAGCCTAAGACTTGGATGGTAAATCTTGGCCAAAGATCTTGGGTGGCAGCTCGCCATGATCTCTCCGATTCTGTGGGAGGAGTAGGCAACCCATGGATGGCCCTACAGCTATGAACATGGATTCCCAAACTCATCTCTTAAGTGTGTCCTACTTGGAGGATTACAGCTATGAACTTAGCTTCTGAATGTTTTTGGAGTGTTTTTGGGATTGATTTGCCACGTATCCACTGAAACAAGAACACTACTGAAAAAAAACTCTTAGCAGGGCATAAGCCAGCTAGCGTTGGATAATTTCACGTTGGAAACCCATGATCATGAATCATGAACAACCTGGCTAACCCAAGTATAGCCCCTGCAGTCGGTGCGTCAAACAACCAGCTTTCGAACCTGTCGAGGACTTCCCATCAAACCAGTGATTTTAAACTGGTCCAGCCATCTCAGGTTATTTTGTCAACAGCACGATGCTGCTGTTGACCCCGCTGTTAAGCGTTTTGGGTTGGTGCTTTGAGGATGACATTTTGCTAATGTTCCCAAATGTCATCATGGACAACTGGTTGGTTGACTATTATGTTTCACAGGGGTTGAAACCACCAACCAGGTTTTAATCCAACCGTTGATCGTTGAACTCGCAAGCGGCCGCGGCTCAATAGGTATGACACACTGTTTCTGAGAATGATGAACTCTGATCAACCTGGCAGTGGGCAATCACCATCCACTGGGCTTTAAGTCAAACGACAAGTGCTTCGAATTGACAACCCACAACGAGAAGACGATGGAAGATGATAGAAGATGATAGAAGATGATGGGTCCAAATAGGTGGCTTTGATCCCAGGATGTAGGGTGTCTTAAGCCAGCGGCAGTCGGCATCAGGGACTGATGATGAGGTCAAGGAAAAAGCTACGCCATTGTTGGATGATTTGCAGCAATAACAACAGCAACGACTACTAAAACTACAGCTACAACTACAACTACAACAACAACAGTCACCGCCACCAAGGATTTGTCGTGAGATAACGGGGAGGCCTCCCCGGTCATCCCACGAAGTATCGCTACCTGGAGATAACCGATAGTCGTTGAAGGTCATCACCCAGATCTTTCCACGGATGGTGATGGGGGATTCTCAAAATAGGGGGACCCCCAAATCATGTTGTGTGAAGCATTTATAGTAATAAACCAGCTATGTTTTGGAGATACCCCCAGTCTAAGAACCGCCCATATCGCAACTTCTCTGGGTTGATTGTGTGGCGTGCAACTCTGTCGTCAGTGATTGTTTTCAAGCGCAGTCCAGATATATGTGGCTTCGGAATCTCGCAAATTTTCTGGTTGGTGGTTGGACACATTTTTGCATTTTCCCTAGCAATCATTGACAAACGGTTGGTTGACTAAGAATTTTCATCGAGGTTGAAACCACCAACCAGTATCGGAATCAGCTCAAGTTCTCCCATTGGTGATGAGGTTAGTATGTTCCGACAGTTGGTGTTTCACCAACGTGGTGTTTCACCAACGTGGTGTTTCAGTGGTGCAGGTTGTAACCGGTGTAATGAAACCAACCTCAGCGGCATGATCCACAGACAGTATCAAAGATTCCATGGAGCCATGCCCAAAAGGACAGTTTTCTTCAAAGGATCCGCGCCATGAAATCATTCTTTGGAAGCAGAAAACAAAGACGTCTTTACATACAATCAATCCTCGAACCGTTGCTGATATATACCCTTGCATCGGCGACAGTTAAAAAAATACGGAATATAATGAGAGGGTCGTTTTTTGGCGGTCGTCTATGAGACACGAAAAGCCATTCCCAAAACGTTAACATTCAAAACTGGAAAAGAATGGAAAGACACTATCCAAACTGCGAGGAAGTTTGGTCATTGGTCAATTTGACCTTGGCTCGTGTCCTGTGAAATGGTCGCAACGCAGACGGGCTGACAGTTTATGTGGCAGAAGCAATATTGACGCGAACAAGACATCTTCAGTTCTTTCTTTGCGCTGGTCTTGACCTCCCGTTCTGCACGCTCAAGCACACAATGTGAGGCAAGCTGTCGAGCCGGCAAGATCGTTCACCGGAAACGTCCTTGAGCTTTCCTAGGCCGGCTACGCTTTCGTCCACGCGGGCGCAAATATTTGAGCCGCAACAGCTGCAGGCATTGCAGCCGCAACAGCTGCAGGCATTAGTTGAAGGAATGGTGGCATGTAGTTACAGGAGCAGTAGCAGTAGCAGCAATGGCTGTTGTCGCTGTCCTCGCCATTGCTGTTGTTGCTGGCCACGGGCGCGTCCGGGGCCTTGCTTTTGAGGTTTTTGCTACAGAGCACTGTGACAATTTTTCACAACGTATTTAGGACGTGATGCCACTGGCAGGGTGAGGTTGGGATGTCACCGATCATTTGCGTTGCGCCAGCAGTTGATGCTTCGTGGGGGATGGAGGGGGGTGAGATGTTAGAAGGTTCATCCGCATTTGCCTCCGCCAATTGATGTTTCGTGGGGCATCGGGCGGGGGTGGGATGCCAAGGTTCACGCGCATTTGCGTCCGGGGGCATGGGGTCCTCATGGGAATGCCTGCATGCCAAGCATTCATTTTGCACGCAAAGCAAAGAGAGCCCGCAGGATCTCTCGAGTCAACGTGACATTGTCCGGCTACGCTGAAAGCATGGCCTTGCCGTTTCATTTCTGTGGCATGGAGAGAGCGATTTTGCGGGAATCTCTGGAGATGCCGTGCGAGAAGTGACGCAGAAAGAGGATTGAGATTCGCACAAGCATGTTCGTAGCCTTCGTGCATGATCCCACGTATCCAAGCCCTAAAAGTGAAAAATTGACACCTCAAAAAACATTGAAAATGTGCGGTGCTGTTTTGCAAAACCCTCAACAAGGGTCTTTTGCGTGCCCATGATTGTGTTGTTGGTGTTGTTGTTGTTGTTGTTGTTGTTGTTGTTGGTGGTGGTGCTGCTGCTGCTGCTGCTGGTGCTGCTGCTGCTGCTGTTGGTGTTGCTGTCACTTTCACCATGGCCACGGCAACACGAGATTGCTTTCTGGCCTCGGTACTTATGCCTGCGAGCGGGTACTGCTGATGTTGCTACGCGGATATTTTTGCTGTGGCTGGGGGCGGGGCGTGTGGTCTTC
>VSDK01002808.1:750079-774306 GCA_009767595.1 Symbiodinium kawagutii | reverse complement strand
TGGTGTTGGCGTGGCTCGGCATCCCCTGGTAACAGGGACGCCCCCAGCAGTTCGAGCCGTTGGGTTAGTTCAACCCGTATAACTGGTAGGAATCACCTGGATAAGTTGAGCAAATAAACCAACTTATAATTGGTCGGGGCCTACCTTGTAGGTCTAGAACAAAATGCTGGTGCCTAATTGCGTTTGTTACACGTTTTTAGTTTAATTGGCTTGCATGTGCAGATGATAGAATCGTGGTGAAGTCTGTTTAAACCACAGCTACAGCCAGTCAAGTCAAGTCAAGTCAAGCCCAGTTCACCATCGTTGGTAGCCATGATGGTTGGTGATTTGATTACCGCGTTTAGGTTCCGCAAGGTATTTGGGATGCTTGATTGACAAACATATTTTTCATAGTGGAGGTTCAACCACCAACCAGTAAGGATCATTCTTAACCACAACAAACCACTAAGAACCATACTCCACGTCCTTTCCGCAAAATGACAGAGCCTAACGGCTGCTTATTCAGAACTAAGCCCTTCAATGATCTCTAGTGGTCAGTTCTGAATGAGCAGTGGGAAAGTTGGTTAGTTCAGCCTAGTGATCACCTCGTTGGTGCAGTGATCACTGCTGGTTCAGCTCCTGAGGGCATCGACCTGGTCCTGGGTAGAGCCAACCACCCAAAGCGTTGCCAGCACCTTGGAGGAGCTGTGGGCGGCACCCGCATGTTGCGGAATTCGACAACAATGGTCAGTCGGCTCCAGCGAATGCTGCTTTGTAGAAAGTGTTGATGGTTTTCCGATCCCACATAGCATCGCACTGTCCGTAGTAGTCTTTTGCTATTTTGGTTGTTATATCCGTGTGTGATCAAATGTGATCACTTACCATGACAATCAGATCTACAAACATACCCATGTAAATTGAGGAAGCAAAATCATTGTAACATATTGTAACAAATGAGTTTGTTCAACCCACACACACACACATACATTCATTGTACATGTCACATTGTGCATGAACTATAGCATTCAAACTCTATGGTTCACCGTTATAAAAACAACCCTGTGCATCAATATTGATTTGAGAATGTACACACCTCTCGGTAAGCGTTCCCCTTGAAATCAAAACATGTGTTGTTTGGTCATCCATTAGAATGATTGGTTGAACATTTCCGTGAAACTAGGCAGGTTTGCCGAAGGGTAACATCATAGCAAATTCCATTGGGACCGTTGTTTGCAATTCCAACACAGGTTTATCCATGCTTATTAGACATGACCGGAATCTCAACCATGATAAACCGCTATCAAACATGAATAATTAATGTCAACCATAGTAAAACCATAGTGAATGATCATCAAACCCTTTTGAAGCATTATAAACCATATAGTGATTTCTCAAAATAGGGGACCCCCAAATCAACCAGTGACATTACAATAACAGTAATGAACCATCCATATCACCAAATCATTCGCAGTAGTAAGCCATCCATATCACCCATGATATCAGCCCCGGTGAGCCAGTTCACCCCCTCTTCACAGGCGCCAGAATAGCAGGAGCTGCATCCGGTCTTCAACTTTCTAGCGCCCAATGATGTGCTCGCCAGCCAGCAAGCTTCCAAGGCGGTCACGAGCGGCATGGCTTTGGGTAGTAACGGTGGTTGCTAGGTCAACTGATCTGGCCATGGCTAGGTGATTGTGGTAGCAATTGACCTAGCTATTACCACCTATAACTTATAACTACCTATAACCACCTTTAACCTTCCCGCGTGGCTCATTGCTAGTTCAATTGCTAAGGAAACCATTTGTAACAACAAGCGAGGAATTGTGCGGTTAATTGTAGTAGTTGTGCTTATAGTAGTTGTGGCCATAGCTGATGAGCAAAGGTCATGGGTATAGTTGATGGGTGTAGGTGATGATTAGACAAGGGATATTCTTGTTTTAATGCACATTACAAATATGGTTGCAAATATCTAGTTAACATGTATGGCTCGATTAGATGTTGTGTTAGGAAAAGCTGGGTACGCTGATTAGGTCGTAAAAGGTCATGATATGATCACATTCTTGAAACCCATATGTGGTTTCAACATTGGTAGTTGGTCTTCGGAATGGTTCGAGTAGTTATGATATGTTATGATTTCACCAATATATGATATATGCTCAATATTAATTGTCATAGTCATGGCTCTACAGCAAGCAAGCGAAAACATGGGGGCTTTGGGTACACTCTGTTCTTGAGTCTGCAGGTCTAGTTTTCGATGGACAATAACAACAGAAGCTAGAGAAACATC
This sequence comes from Symbiodinium kawagutii, assembly GCA_009767595.1. Classification (NCBI taxonomy): domain Eukaryota; class Dinophyceae; order Suessiales; family Symbiodiniaceae; genus Symbiodinium; species Symbiodinium kawagutii. The sequence continues at coordinate 772,043 of VSDK01002808.1, read as the reverse complement.
AACACACACGCAAATCATTCACACTCGTTTCGAGTGTTGCTGATGATGGTCAGGTATCATTCACTTCTTGATTCACCAGGCACTACTGACCAAACCGTTTGTTTCCCCTCCTACGAGTCTTGCTTGCCTGAACCATGTACTCGTAGCTTTTTCCAGCCGGTCAAGTCACATGCCAGGGTTGCTAGGGAGCAATGAGCTGCGCGCTCCATCAACCGTAGCAAGGATGATGGAGCGTAGCACGACTACAATCTGGTTGGTGGTTTCAATCACATGTTTTATTTTCCCAAGTGTCTGAAAAAATGGTCGGTCGATTGACTTGCGCATATTTTTCATGACGGGGTGGTGAAAAACCACCAACCAGTAATAGTCATCCAATCGCGAAGAGGTGACAAACACCACTGATCCAAACCAATGATTATGATTTGTTTTTTTTACGTAAAAACCTTCCAAAATGGATGATATGGGGGGTACTCCTTTCTCGAGAAACCCCCATTTGTTGTATTCGCATGGTTTCATGCGATGATAGCGGCTATGTATTTTCGATACCAAGTCAGCTTTGGACATTAGCTTTGGCTAGTCTTTAGTTGTTCATTTCATATGCATAGGGGAGGAATATTGTGTATATGTCTTTGGGAATCCATGATGTTCACCAATATGGCAAGGCCCAATATCAAGCACACACTTAGCAATGACTTCTACCCTCTCACGGGATATGATTTTGACAGAACTTTGTTTAAAAATCAAACTGTCAAACAGTCAAACATGTGCTTAATGATATTCCTTGGTCACAAACAACTCAGTTTGCAATGATACCCTTGAGAAGTGGTTTACTGCTTGTAATAACCTAGAAACAGTTGGCAGCACTAAGCATGGTGAACTGCGTAAAAAAGTACTGAAGCAGTTTTAATCAGCCATTTTTAACCATAGTTATCCATACACATTCCATTAGTCATCAAGTTTTGTGTTTAACCATAGTTATTCATAGCAGTACATACATTAACCATAGTTCATCCAGTTATCATGGCTATTCACCAACCATAGTCACCATCCAGTTATCATTGGTCATGGATTTCTATCCATACATTAACCATAGTCATAGTCACCATCCCACCAGCGGCGAAAGTTTCGTCGTCGCCAGGCGGAAAGCGGCCTGGACCCTGGCTATGCGGTGAACACCAACCTGCCCGAGGCTCCCAACGAGGAAAAGCTGCGACAGGAGGCAAAGGTGGAACCTCGGTCTGTCGCCTGGGTGCCAGGTGCGGAAGCACGCGGGGCCATCAAGCTGGACCTGGGGTGAGCATGGCAGCCCTGGTACTACTGGTACTATGGTTGACCATGCTCCTTGCTGGATGTTACTGGTACTGTTGGTACAGATATAGCACTGGATGCTACTGGATATTGCTGGATGTTACTAGTACACATCTATTAGCCCTGAGGCAATTATGGCTGACCATACTCCTTTCACACAACGTTTCTGAGAAAATTGCAATGGGGCAACCATTGCCGTGGGATTCTGCAGTAAGGTCATTGAGTGATATGCAGCATGAAGTTCCTGAAAACATTCAGTGGAAGGTTGGACGGTTCGATCATGCTCATCCAACACAATCGATGTATATGAGTTTGTATGATTGATAAGTTATTAGTGTGATGAGCATATATTCCAATCAAACATTGGGGAATTCTATTGAATCAGTGGCAAGTATAAGCCTTTTTTGTGCCTCGGATCGGTTGCTGAGTTTATCTCTAATGTTGACTATACAACTGACTAAGCAACTATCATCCACCTAAGCATACTCAGTCACTGAGTGATAATCCCTCAAAATCCATGTGCGGTAGGAAACAAGCAGCTAGCAGACATGAGTCCTGAGGCCGGCTGGACTCAGAATCTCGTAGTTATCGGGGTCAAGCTTCCAGCTTGGAATCACCAAGTGATGGGCGAGTCGTTAAAATTGAGATGTGGCACATGTCACTGTGGATATGAAAGGACCCCCATCCAACAAAAACTTTGCGTGTGTAAATAGATGGTGGTTTCTTAAGATGGGGGACCCCCCAAATCATCCAATATGAGTCATTGATTGTAATCAACCAACCATTTTTTGTCCCCCCTGTTTGAGAAACCCCCATTTATATGTCTATCAAGCTGGAAGCACAAGTTCCATGCAACTCACCTCACCAGTGAGAAAACTGCTTTGACTGCCAAGGAACAAGTCAAGAAAGAGGAACTGGTCAGACACTCAGAGTCTCATAACTGTCCTCATCACTGTGAATCGCAGATGGTGGTTGTTTATTTTGTTCAGAACAAATTTGCTAGCAATGAATATTATAGTTGTCATTGGTGGTGTTAGTACTGTTTGCGTAGTTGGTTCTTCTTACTGCCATTGCCTGTATCCCTATCACAGATGACCATATATGTATGGATTCATCATAGTATATTTTTGTTGGTGTTTGTGTTCAAATCCGGTTCTATCCCCACTATGCCAAAGAGTAAGTACATTCGCTTCAAAAACTACCTTTGGAATAGCTGGTTTTGTTTCTCGTATGATCTCTTGTGGTTTGTTTTGACTACCTGGTCACATCCTGAGGATGCCTTATTTAGTGGATGATTGATAGTGAGTGTTCTTTTTTTTCTAGATGTTGGGTATTGGCAAAGTTTGTCATATTGAAAAGCCTACTTAACCAACCAACATGCCCTCATAGAACCAAAGCTGCTTGTTATACACCCAGTGGGTTAGGCTGATTACTTATGTCAATCTAGGTGCGGCCCCCGGTGCGGCCCCCACTGTTGGGACAATGCGAGCCATTTCACATGGTCCATCAGGGTCCCCTGTCCACGCTAATTCGCAATTATCGAGCTATCAACAGGTCCGAAGATGAACCAGGTCCAATTAGTTCAAACCACAAGATGAACCAAAAAAAGCACCAGGTCCAGGTAGTCCAAACCATAAACATCCATAAACCATAGGTCCAAGCAACGGGTTATGTTGGTTAACCGGGAAACCAACAGCTACACACAACAGCCACTTTTCTATGTGTCCATGGTAGGCGCGCTTGGAGAAGCATTCCGAGCCGCTGCGGCTGTACTTGATGAAGTTCGTGGTGCCCTGGCCGAGCCGGGCGGGTGAAACTGTGTGGTGGTTGCCGCTGGTTGCTGCTTGAGTTTGTCCTTGTTGCCATGGTAGGACCTACTGACCATCCAAGTTCATAACCAGTATTCATAGGGAAACCAGTGTTGGGAACCCTTTTGCTGCTGGTTGTTGCTGCTGGTTGCTGTTGTTGATGAATGCTATGGTCTTTTTTTGGCCGGCGGTGTCGAGCAGGGACCAGGGAGATGGAGTTAAACAATTGTTTGAAGCACCACTGTGGGCTGGCTGATGTTGTTGGCACTCTCGGCGGTGATTACTCTACCACCATCCACCGAGCAATTAACATTGTGATGAGAGTTCAAGTGCCAATGGCACATCGGACCTCAGCCAATAACCAACGTGATGAATATCAATCTACACATGGATGTTTCTCAAGTCATAGGGGACCCCCAGCTATGATCCAGTTTATTAACAACTTTTTGTAATAATTAGGAATAAACCAATCATTACAGATGGTACATCCGCTATTATATATTGGTCATTGTACCCTTGCTAATAGCCACTGTCAACCATTAACAAGCCAACCATTTTTGGGGGTCTCCGAACTGGCTTGAGAAACCATATGTCTTAGCAAGGTAGATACTTGCACGCTGTCTGAGCAGCGTTCCGCTCTAACCATGATGTTGATCATATATTTACTGCTGTTGATTCGTAGTGAATGGTTCTTGCATCTTCTGGTAGAGCAGTAAATATATGATCGACATCATGGTTATTCCGCTCTAGAATTCATGTTTATTGCATCTTCTGGTTCGTGGTTTCAAATATTTTTATTTTCACTGGTATTAACAAATGGTTGCTTGATGTTGCTTGGTTGATTCATATTTTTCATAGGGGTTGACACCACCAACCAGACATAGCGGTCTATATTCTTAACCAACACGTGTTGATCAAATCTTGATGTCAATGATCAAGCATCAAGTGAGGTCAACATACCCATGTCATCAGGAATGGTTCACTACCCATAGTTCATCATGAACGATTCTGACTAACACATATACCGTTCAAACGTTGGCATGTTTTCCGCGGTTACTGAGTATTTGCCATGTTCCATTGCAATTACATGCTGATATCCAGTCTATCATTATTCCCGTTATTAATATTCCTATGATTTTTATTCCTATGATCATTATAGGTATCCATCCACTATTGCTTAGATATCAATATCATTAAAAGGAAAATACTAGGGATCATTTGCCTATCCATTGACTAATTACTACCTATTGCTATCCCTAGCATTAATTAACTCTCGCATGGATATAATCGGGATATTTAATTCCTTAACTAATGCGAGCGGGATCGCAATTAATTTTCCGCAATCCTAATTAATTGACTAATGCTAAGGATCGCATTCCTTCATGAACTCTCGCATTAATTCCTTAACTAATTACTATCCTTAACTAATTGAAATCAATCCTTGACTAATTACTATCCACTCTTCACTTCCCATTGATTTCTTCCAGCCGCCGAGGTCCCAGCTCTAACAGGTGCCATGGTGGAGCTTTGCCACGAACAACCTGAGGATCCCGTCCGGACGGCAGCGATGGTTTTCGCTCGCTCGCGGTGCAGCCACACCTGCGACCGGGAGTTTTCATGGTTATTGGATGGGATCCGTCCGGTCAACATGCCCAGTCCCGTTATAACGGATATGTTCATAGTTAATGGAATATAATATGGGGGGTGAATAATTTCTACGGAATTTTCATGGGCTTGATTTAAGACTATTGGGAACCTGGATTTTCCAGGTGAAATAGAAGTTGATAATAACAAGTAATAGAGGATCATCGTTAAGGATGATGGTCAACTGTTTGGTGGTTGAAATTTGATGTGGCTTAGTTTCCGCCGTATGGCTTCGACGAGCGTGCTTCGACGAGCGTATCTTTGGGATCGGGCAACCTGCATAGCCATTTCACCGCAGTTGTGCATTGAAGTGGCTTTGGATGACAACAACTATTAAGAAATATGTTCATGTTTAAACATAAACTAATCAAGTAGATAGGTTGATATCAATGTATTGTTGACATGTTGTTAGACAAAAGTTTTCTAGAACTGTTGTTTTATCTTCAATCAGTCTCTTGTGTTGGTATGCTTTAACACCAAAGAGAAACAAACAATTACATATTTACCCGTCCGTACGCACCTGGGTAGATTTCTTGATGTACACGCACACTTGGGCGCAGCATTCCCTAATGATGAGCACTATGCGTTTACCATGAGGTCAGGTTTTGATCTTGATGATGTAATGTGATGTGCTTTTATTCATCTATCTAGGTCCAGTTGGGACTAGGGTTGGAGCAGCTCAACAGTCAATGATTGTACAATTGGTCCACTTACTTGTGCGGATCGCAACTTCCGCGAAACCGGGCTTTGCAGCATTAATTGTCCTACGAATCAGAACCCTGGTAACTCAAATAGCCACGACTGATACCCATACCCCAAGGTTGCCTACATTAATTTGATCGTTGCCTAGGTTGGATATCTTGCTGAGTACTTGTCGCTTTATTCCGAGGCGGGGAAAGCTCGGTCTTTTGGATTGTGGGTGCTGGTCCTGTGTGCTTTTCCTAAAGTTGGATCATCCAACCAAATGCGATCCCAAAGTGACCAATTACAAGCATTCACTATATCATCCAACTACTGATTCATCATCCACGTACTAATTACTTCATTAATCCAACTGAATGTGTTCCCAAATTCTAGGGAACGAGTTGGTATCTCCGTCAGGCCTCGGTTGAAATAACGTCACAAGAACCAGCGGTTGCTGGTCTTTGCTGCGGCTGGCTTCGGTTGATCATCGTTCAACTGGGGGCTTATTGCGCTCGCTCAAACCATGAGAATGCATGGCTCAACAAAGTGATTCACCACTCACCGACCAAATTGAGTCATTTTGCAACCACGCTGTGGCCAGTTGTTGGTGTATGATCCCGGAAAAAATAGCTCGACAAGCAGCTTGTTGACCAAAAGGGTTCTACCAACAGGTTGTTCACTAGCAACTTATCATGTGTTTCCTGAACATTTGTTCAATCGTTTGTTTACCAATATCTCACCACTGATGTCTTCAAAAAACAATATTTTGTAGTTTGACTATTCTATAGTCCGTTGCTTTAGGTGACTTACCTTTATTTGGGCATCAATCAACCTCCTGAAGATGACAAAACAGCCACTCAGCACTAACAATCAACAGCTGTGGGTTTCTCCAACCATGAAGTACACCTGGTAAGTTTAGGGTAGCATTTGCGGGTACAAAGCTTGTGACTTAATATGGCACTTGGCAGGGCCGATTTCCTGGGGAATGATAGTCGGGAGTATCCATTGTTCATCATCCATACACCATTGATGAATCATCCAACAGCGTCCAAGAGGCCAATTAGTCGACTTCACAGGGGCTCGGCGATCTAGCCACAGCTTTGTAGAGCTTTAGAACCCATGAACATCGGGTTTACTGTACATAGGTTGGCTATGATCCTTAGGGACCATATTATCAGATTTGTCGTCTACGCATCTGTGGCAGCTGGTTTGTCGCTTTCACATATCACCATTAATTCCTTTCAATTCCCCATAGAGCATTGATCCATCCTTGTATCTACATTCATTTCCAATCCGTTCAAGCAATACTTTGTTCAATGAAGAATAGACCACCGGATTGGTGCCCCTACAGTTCCAAGTTGGTTGAAATTTGCCATTAAACAAGCTAGTTGTATCTACCATGTGCCTGGTACCCCAGTTGTAAACCAACGTCGGTAAGTAATATATTTCGTACCCCTTATACTTGCATCATCATCGCGGGTTAGCCATTTAGTCAATCCCCATGGGTACTAGCAGTTGCAAACTGGGATGATCATCCAAGTCACCAATACTAAGTTGGCAAGTAAGATAAACCAGTCACTGAGTATCTAACTGAGATGATCATCTAAGTTGGCAAGTAACCATTGGATACTAGTAACTGATATCTAGTAACCATTGGCTACGATCATCCCATGGAATACTTGGTATCCAAATGGGTTGGTTAGTGACTGGTGATCTAAGTAACCATGGTGAGTTGGTGACCTGCCAGGGTTGCCTAGATAACCAGTCACTAACTGAGTATCCTGTCGCAATCGCCTAGGTCGCCCGAGAGTCAGGGCAGCTCAGTGTGTGACCCGGTGCCGTGGAGGTTGAGCAGTAAAGATAGCTGAGATAGGCAGTGAAGATGGTGGGTTCAGAGTGGTTTCAGAGTGGTTGATAGCGGTTAATAGTGGTTAATTAATAGTGGTTTCATAGTGGTACATAGTGGTGAAAGAGCAGTAAAGATGGTGGTTTTATAGTGGTTTGTCATGCCCTAGCCTTCCACTTACCTTTATAGTAGGTAACTGACCACAGTCACATCAATGGTAGAAATCACCTGGTTACCTCCGATAATGGCAACTGGAAGCGTAGCGATGATTAATAGTGGTTCAGGATAGGGGATCATCGCAAACAATACTGGTTAAACAGCAAAAGTAGGGAGATAGAGCAGTGATACGGAGACATGTCCTAAACTGCCAATCACTAATGGTGGAATTAGCTGGTTGATGATCGATAATAGGGTAGGATAGCAAAGATATGCAAATATGATGGAGGATACAGCAACCCTTAAAAATCCTGGGCACCTACAAAGTACGTTAGCACGAAAAATGACACTAAAAAGGGTGTTCGCCGACAATCTATAGCAATCTGAGGGTTCTTGGGGACATTTCCGAACATACCGTAGATCTGCAAGGTACGGATTTCTATGATTCTATGAGCACTGGGATCCAATGAAACATCAGTGCTAACGTTTGCTAACAGTTTCAAATTTGTAACGGTTTTGTACGCCGGATGTGTTCTTTTAAGGTCTCCTACATACCTTTTGGGTCCCTCGGGCCTTATTTGCAAGGTCGTGCTAACCAGTTTCTCACGGTCGCTCAATGTGCAAATGGTGTTTGTAAAGTACAAATGAATTAAACACGAGCTTGTGAGCATGTGTGCATAGATAAAAGCATTGACTGTGCAAGGATGGATGATGTGGAGAAATCATTTTTACAACAACTTGATGCAAACAACAAATCGACTCACTGTCGCCACGACACAGCACGTTGCTATACAAGTGGGTTCCCAGGAACTAAATTAGCCTGGGTTGAGTACCAACATTAGGGGGTTCTAACATGTTCTAACCCAACTTGAGAGGACGTACTTGGGTGCATCCGTGCAAGCAAAGCCAAGCTACAAACGTTTTCCCCGTTGTCACCAGCATGGCAAACCCCTAGGCGTGAATCAGTGGCTTCGCGGTAGCGCCTCGTCTGGAGCTCGGCAGGGCACAAGGGATGTGAACCATCAGCAGGTCAACCCTCCATAGAGGTGAAGATATCCAGAAAGGCATCGCTCATCGACCACAGCTATCTTCTGGTTCACTTTGTTGCTGGATAACTAACAATTCCCTTGTTAACTACGTGGTTTTCACTGTTGTTAGTATCTCGTGGTATCACATTCCCAAGGCTAGAACTGCTAGCGTTGGGTATGTGATACCACCAGATACTAACAACATGGACAGTTCACTTCGCCTCCCAAGAAGCGCCGATTCTGCTGCCGTTTCGACCTGACCTCCGTGGCCCCCAGCGAAGTGGGATGAGCTGTAGTTGATGGTTGGCCACTTATTATTTGTTGGATAAGGATGCTTAATAAGCTGCTTAGTATGCTGATTCATGATTAGTCATGACCCTTGACAGTTCATCATGGCAGTTGGGGTCTGAATGCGGATGATCCCAAACCTCTTCTGCACGCTGTCACGAACATGCGGTTCATGTTTCATTTTGATGGGGTATTCTGCCTCATGCCATGTTTGTGACACCTTTGGGAGGAGCTTACATTGGAGCTTACAAATGATCATGGAGGAGGACATGTGTGGCAACTAGAAATGTTCTTCAGTAAAATCACCCTGGTCATAGACGTAAAATATCCATGTGTCCACAAATGGTGGTGCCCCCAGCCACCCCACGCTATAGGGAAACCAACCAGTCATGAACCAGGGGGTGCTCATGACCATGGACAAAACCATATACTCTTGCTATTGTGGATATTTACATCAACGGTCACCTCTGAAATGGCAGCACCCGTCTCTGGGGTCACTCATAGGCCTGAGCAGAGCATTACGCAAGTTTGACCTGACGAGTTCGTTTCACCCAGTGTAATCAATCACGGTGATGCAAGATTTTTGTGAGAGAGATTTTGTGGCAAAAACACACGCTTTGAGATGCACAGCTACAAAGAAGAGAAACTAGTTTCCGCGCATAGTCTATAGTAGTACAGTATGTGTCCACGGCTGGTTCTATAGCTTTGAAAAGCCATTTTGGGGCTTCTTAACATAGGGAACCCCCTAAAATGGTTGGCTTATTTCTATATATGAATGAAAAAGGATGACTTGGGGGGGGGTCCCCATTTTGAGAAACACCCATTTGAACAAATGTTAGGTTGTTTCCGTTTATGGGGTAAACCACCATTGATTCCCATGGGATGCTTCAAAAAAATCGAAGGGTTCGTCCCAGTTCTGAAGCAAGTAGGCTACAACTGGGTTGCAACTAGGGTACCAACCCCATTTGCTGCAATGAGTATTGTATCCTTTGGCTGAGGCATCAAATAGAAATGGGTCAGCTGAAGGAACGCGACATGCTGGTGCATCCTTATAGTTTTTCTTAAATATTATTCCCATCCCCCTAAGAACACGCATAGAAACCAGGGTTTCTGGGTGTGTTCTATATTAGTGGGCAGGGATTTGAATCTTTATTTTCCACCCAGCAAAAAGGCAGCTGCACAAAGTGTCGTCGTAGCTCCTAAAGACTATGGGCAGCCACCAGAAACCTGGTCTTGCATGGCAAAACAAGAAGTATGGAGATTAGTTCGGCTTCAACCAATACTACATAAGTAGTGGGCACATTATCAAAGAATTGGTCAGATTGAATAGTCAAATCATTTCAACTTCTAAGATAAGCTACTAGCTAAATGATCAAACTTGATTATCTACCTCAACTGATAGTACTTAATAAGTAGTGGGCAAATAGCTCGAGGTAGTTTGATCATTTAAACTTCTTTTCGGTGGACGACCTTTGTCGACATTTTGATCAGACTGCTATTGTAAGCCTGATTTCTGTGCAAAGAAGCCACACCTGTTGGCCACTCATCGCCGTTTTGCGCTTCGCAAAGTCCCCATGAACTGTGCAAAATGCGCAGTGAATGAGTTGTGAACTTCTGCTGGAAAAAGACGAGAGCTTTGTGACTTGTGCAGTTTGCAAGATGATTAACCATTGATCAACCACTGACGAGCCACTCACCACTAATTGGCCGCTCTTAACCAGCATTAACATTCATTAAACATTAACATCTCTTAATTAGCATTAACATTCATCAAACATTCCTGCAGGGTGAGTCAACCATCTAGAAAGTTAGCGACTCCGCTGGGGCCAACTACCAGTGAACTTAGGGGTGCCCCAAGGCCTCAAACTGCTTGGGCCCTGACGGGCCTCGTCCCCGCACGCGACGCTCGCGTGAGGAGAGGCCTTTCACAGGCTGCGCTGAGACAGGCACGGGGCGGGAGACCTGTGGGTTCAAGGTGGGCCCCCCTAGTCAGAAGCTGTTCAGCCAGTAAACGATAGTCAGATCTTAGCTGGGATCACCAGCTATTTATGGTAAACATCGATATGGTAAATTACCACAAGCCCAGTGGTGGTTTCTTGAAATCTGGACGGTGGATATGGTTCCCCCAACGGTTGGATTCCTTGCGGCACCCCTGAATTCATTGGTACCCAGCAGCAGCAGCTGAATGGCGGTGGGTCGCAATCAGTGCGCGTAGATGGTGGATAACCAATGCTATAGCCAAGAAAAAAGGCTGCAGGTGGTGAATGGATAAGATCATGGTGGATAGCAACCAATGTTAAGCCAAAAACCCAAGAATGCCCGAGAATAATGGTGATGTGATCTTGGAGGTATCGCTCACAGGTCCGATGGGTATGAACTAGGCTGGGAATAGCCGTTGGTGCAACGACGTGTGATGGTGGAGATGGCAACGTGCGGACTCGGCAATTAGGCAGGCCTCCAGCAGTTGACGGTATCCTGGTTGGCAGTAGTAAGCCATGGTGAATTCCTGGTTTATATGATGGGTAGAATGGGTAGTAATGGTCAAACATGATGACTAATGAGCATTACTGAACCATACAGGATTGTCAACTCCAGTATGATTGAACCTGAAAGGATGTGAGTAGCTCTGTGATTGATCAGCCATTGGTATTCTTTGATGAATCTGTCAGCCTCATCCATTGTGCTGCTGCGACAAGCATAGAGGCTGCACAAATCATGGCACCGCTGCTGATTATCAGTTCCGGTAGTTGCTTCATTGTGGTTTTTGCTTCGATTTGAGCATGGCCATTATTGATGGATAGAATTCTTAAGCATGACTAGGCAATAATGACTACCCTCTGGCAAACTACTCTGGAAGCTTAAGAATCACCGTCATGATAGGAAAAAAACAGCATCAATGATGGATTTTTCACGCAACCAGGGTAGTTTGCCAGAGAGAAATGCTCGAGTACATTGGATAGTTCTCATGCCCTGACCTTGTTGACATCGCTGACTCGACTCCCTATAGGCCTGCCGATTTGGAATCAAGCGTTCGGCGAAGTACAGACTTGAGCCCTTCATCTAAAGATCCCAAGCCTATAGCCACATGACTAAAAGTGGATCCATCTCTCAGTCTCATACTTCTTAACTATGACCTTCTTGATTTCTTTGAGCTCCATCCTGACCTCCCCAAGTTGCGAAGATGAAACCTGATGACTCCAGCCCCACCTCGATGTCCTGAAGTTCACCAGAAATCTGATTCCCGTTAGCAGCGCCATGGCGTCAGCCCGCCGTGGGGGAAACATTTTGTTGATTGCGCCTTGGCTCGGATGGTGCCCCCACATCTTAGCTCAGTGGAGCTAAAACCAGGCCAACTGACCACGGGTAGATATAGCTTCAGAGAAATGGGCGAAGGTGGCCAAATTAGATTGAATTCAGTGTAACATAGTGTAACTACCAATTGTGATAGATATAACTAGCCGGTCAAATGGTTTATTGGCCAACTTACTACTGGGGGCCACTGACGGTGTTTAGTTGCTGCTAGTTCCTGATGGATAAGAATCAAAATCTAGCAGTGTTAAACCTTTAAGCATATGAAGCATTATACTTCGTACTTGTTGGCTATATCATAGGCATAAGCCATTGTCACTTCATATGTCAGACAGGAACCTCTCATTCGTACGATGGATAAACACCAAGAATGCCCACAGCTGCTACCCCAACCTGCTGCTGATTCGACAGTACTTCAGCATCTTGGAGATGACCGGTCAACTCAAAAAGTGGCTACGGCGGTTGCGAAATTACGGGGGGCGCACGTCAGCCAAGCATCAATAATTCATGCATGATCAAACAAATGTGCCTCAATTGGGTACTCTTTGCAATGAAGAATCATAGAGGAATAGACCTCAGCATACCCATTGATCATCATGGATCCATGGCTAACACCATTTGGGTGTTTCTCAAAATAGGGGCACCCTCAAATCATCCTTTGCAAACCATTTATATATGCTAATAAATCCTCCATTCTTGGGGTCCTTTATTTTAAAGGACCCACCGTTTAAGATTAAAGTATTCACTTCTCACTTATTTCACTTGTCCACTCACCAGGTAGCAATACCGGCCGCGGCGCCGCTGATTTATTGGAAGTATCACTGCCCACCAAAGCCTGTGCAAGCACCAAGAGGTTGCAGGACATGGGTCAACTCATGGCATTCATCAGGGCAACCAGCAAATATACCATCAGAAAATCGGAAGCTTGGACATCTTTGAAGGGTTGAAGAGGTCATGGAACCAGTCAACCACCACAAAACTTGCTGAAGCGGTTTGCCGCGGTGTTTCCACTGCGCTGTTTATGCGTGAGAGGGATCTCCCAAATAAAAAAACATCTACAGCCAGCATTATTGATTGATTGCTCAACTTGTGGAGATCATTTGAGCCCTGGAAAACTAGTAGAGTATTTTACCATGGAAAAAGTCTGCAAGCCCCCCAAACATGGAGGTTATGACCCTCCGAATCTAGCTGGGTGCCCACCCAATGTATCTCGTGCTGACTCATCGATCCCAAGGCTGATGAACTTGAGGATGGCTAAAAACATAAGCATTGCAATCAACAACCAACAACTGCTTGGTGGTTTTCAATATGTAAGGTGATTATTAACAAATGGTTGGTTGACTCAAACCAACAATCAGCAAGAATCTTTGCTACAAAACCATCAATGGTTGATGATTTGGTTGTTGGTACAGGTCGTCAGTTCTTAGCATCCTCAACCATGCTGAAGTCAACAATGGCTGAGGATAGCATTCTTAGTCGCTTAGCTCTCATTGAGCTTGGCCTGTGCCATCGTGATGTGCTGGGCCAAGGCTGCGGCTGTCTTGGTGTGGATAGACCTTCCGGGATCAGGCGGAGGCCGCTCGATGAGTTCGCGACGGTGGCGGTGCTGGTTTACCTGTGGAACCCCGTCAGACGTTTTTTTCCCCAAAACATCCAACAACCATAGTGGTGCGTTGTAGCCCATATGCTCTTCATTCACCAGAAATTGATAATTACTTCAGTGTGCATAAACCACGAATCCACTGGTAATCAGGAATGTGAACTCAAAATCAACAAATTGAGTCTAGAAACTGTTTTTTACACCCAGATGCTCAATGTGTGTGGTATTTGCCTACATCATTGAGTTATTTTGGTCGCTAAATCCAGGCAAATTTGCGCTGGCTGCGCTCGCATCACTGGGACGTACCCCCAGCAACCCCTCCAGGAGATGCCTTCGTGGGCCTAGCATGGAGAGGCGGGCAAGCGCTGTTGGTGGGGTACACACAAGCCTTCACCATGGTGAAGATGTCACGGGCAGTGGACATGGCACACATTTTTTTGGTATCGATTCTAGCTATTTTTCAGGAATAACTCGGAATAGTGGTTAGTAATAGGGAACAATGGTTCCTCGCGGTGATAGCAACGAGGCATTTCCTGTCACTGTGGGTTTCTGGTCGAATCTCAATCATCGCTTTATCGCAATGATCGGTGTTGGAGAATAACGGATACTGAAGTTGCTACAAAAAATGACTGCACAGCAGTTTCTGTTGGTTAAGCTACTTTCTTGTCTTTTGTCAGCAGTAGTCATGATAAACCAAAAATGAATGGAATGAATGGAAAGGAATCAACCAAACGGTAATGGTAATGGAAATATCTCCACTTGATTGACCTAGAGACATTTGCACAGGGTGTGTTCTCAGAGCACACACATTCATACGCATATATATTTATATAGTATATGTATACACATCAAGACATATATACACATAAAGCACACTTTTGGTGGGGGCTTGTCATTTCTCAAGATGTGATGGTAAATAATGCAAGCCATTGGTTAATCTTCGTGGGAGTTTCTTACTATGGAACTAGCATTGTATAACCATTTTGACCAAGAGTGTTTATACTTTATGCAATTCAATCATATTTAATCAAGAGTTTATTACAATGAAATGTTGACTGATTATTGACAAAACGATGGGGGTTCAGAAGAAGCAACCGACATGAGTGAGGATTTGGGATCCACATGGTAGCAAGACCATCCAAGAAGCAATCACCATGGTCATGTTTGTCCATGCCCAGGAACCAGTATGTTCTCTACGAATACCTAAACAAATACATGTTCATGCCACATCAACATACACATGTTTGATTATATATGATGGATCTATGTAGAGTATGTATGAGTGTTTTCTTTTTATATAGATGCATATAAGTATGTCAATGTATTCGTACGTAGTATTATATGTGTTTGTGTGTAAATGCTCAAGAACCACAAAAGCCAATCAGATATGGAATGTGTCATTGTGAATCCCAAACATTCCCACAACTGTGATCCAACTTTTGGGTGGTTACAGCAAGGCTTTTGGCGGCTTTGAACGCGGTGGATAAAGTGGGCTCCGTGTGTTGACATTTGACTGTTCCATGGTTGTGTGTTTTGCGGCAGGGTAAATCATCAAGTCAGTGTAGCTGTTCAAATGTGCAGCTGGTGCGGGTCATACATATCCAAGGACAGTAATGCTTTGTGTGGTGGATGGGCGGTTTATTCCAAGTCGGGTGAGTCGAGGAGCGTGGAAGAAAGACACAAACCCTATGTGCCAGGGTCAAGATGACTGTAATCACTTGTAGATGATTGATCATAAATAATTAGTCATTGTAATTTCAACGTGTGTGAAGCAAAGCTAGATGATGCTTGCTGAACTTTTATATCATTAACTAGATGATGCTGGCTAAACTTGTAAATGATTATTCATATTTCTTCCCGTAGACTACTATTTTCTAGGAACTTCTGCAATTTATTACGTGATCGTTGTGGCAGGAACTTCCTTTGCAATGATGGTGTCGCTCCGCTGGAGCAGCGAATCTTGAGCTGGTGCTGGATCTGAAAGCCTCTGAATCCATGACGGGCTGAAAGCTAAGAATCATGAAACCCTACCCTTCCAGTTACCTGTATACTACGTAACCAGGGAACCCCTGGCGTAGGGCGTAGGGATAGTTACCAGTTACAAAGGTAACTGGAAGGGTAGGGAAATATTTACAGCTTGATCATGGATATACATAGATTCATAGGCTCACAGTAAATGAAAGAAATTCCTTGGTTAATCACAGCTTTACATCTTGATCATGGATGTCTAGGTGGCTTGCAGATACGCACTTAGAACTTTGGCCTTTTTGGGATATGATTGATTTACTATAGAGCCACTAACAATTATATAAACTTTTGGCAAGGGATCTAAAAGCCACCAAGATATACATGGATTTATATGCTTACAGGAAATCACGGGAAT
Organism: Symbiodinium kawagutii; assembly: GCA_009767595.1. Classification (NCBI taxonomy): domain Eukaryota; class Dinophyceae; order Suessiales; family Symbiodiniaceae; genus Symbiodinium; species Symbiodinium kawagutii. The sequence goes on along the minus strand of VSDK01002808.1, from coordinate 755,989 downwards.
TGATGTGATTCATACATGATGAATTATCGCCGCAGATATTTCTGAACCATGAATATGTTTTAACTATAGCTATGGATTGAGAGACAATGTTCTATACCTTTGAGCTATATTGATGAATCAATCATGGACTATAGGCTGCATTTATAGCTATCAACGAACTAAGCATGGGCTATATGGCAGTGGGTCAAAACCCTGTACCCCTCGTTCCCTTATCATTAAGAATTGTTTTCCCTATTATTGCTGGTTATTGTCCCCCAGCAGTTGGTTAACTGCTTGACCCAGCTCGCCATGTATAGCTATGTTATCCTAGCAGTGGTTACCCTGAAAAAAAAAAAAAACTACCACTTACCCTATGAGTTACTAAGCATTGGCTATATGACAGTGGGTCAAAACCCTGTACCCCTGCTTCCCCTATCCTTAACCATTGTTTCCTTATTATTGGTTGGTCATTATCCCCCCATTGTTGCTTGGTTAATATTGACATATGGTGGTTTCTCAAAATGGGGGTACCCCCAAATCATCCTGTATTAACTATTTGTAGTAATAAGCCAGCCATTTTTTTGGGATCCCTATTTTGAGAAACAGCCATATGCATAAGCCGCATTCTTACCCCTTGACAAGATGACAAGATGACAAGGCCCCTTCGCCTTGCCAGGTCGACGACCACAACATACGAAGTTGCAAGCCACCAAGGCGGAGGGATGTCGTGACGATGGGGAGGTTGCCATGACAACCTGACCTCGGCGAAGGATCAGGAGGGCTATGTTTTGGGGAATTTTTTGAGCTATTATTTTTTTGGGGGAATGCTTTTTGTTTCTATGAAATCCGAACTTTTTTGGGTTAAAACAACAGATGTGGCTACAGAGACCACGTGTATGAGAAGTGGATGAGCATTCTGACAATTTTGACTAGTCTGACTGGTCATTTATGGGATGTTGACCAAGGATAAAGTGCATTGATCAGCCAGTGAATTAGACACTCAAATTTCAACGCAACTTTGATTGACATTGGAATACAAGCTGAGATTCAAAATCATGTACAGGCACTGAAGAGAACAATCCTCGAAGGCTGCCCCATGTTAAAGCCTGGAGAGAGGACTCATTGAATTCAATTCCCGTGATCAAATAGCAGTAAAAACTACCACTAATGTCTAAACATGACATTTCCCTTGAAAGAATGTCACATTCAGATTAGTTCAACATTCAGGCGGACTTTAGGCATCTATAGTGACACTCAAACTATATTTGGTTGGTGGTTTCAAACATTCCTTTTTGCCTAATGATTATTATCAAATGGTTGGTTGATCAACATTTTTCATAGGCGTTGGAACCACCAACCAAATTATCAACCTATCAACCATCTTTAGCCATTATCAACCACTATCAACCATCTTTAGCCATTATCAACCACTGTCAACCACTAGTTAACCATCGCTTGGAACCAGCAACCGGTATATAATCAGCTAGGTCCATGCAGGACACATCATCTCCACCGGCAACTGGGACACAGGAAGAAGCCAAGGTCCTGAAATTGTGCTCGGATGCTCAGCGAGTGGCGGTTGTGCTGGGCCACCAAGGAGTTGGGAAGACAGGCCGTAGATATGTGCCATTAGTAGGGTAACTAATGGGCCCCCCGCCCCCAAAAAAATGTTCATTTTGCCAGGAAACCAGGCTGGTTGAATAGTTGACTGGGGGTACCACTATTTTTGGCACATATCCAAGTGTGAACAGTTCTACTACCAACTGCTTGGGGAACCAGTATCAAACCTAGTGGATAAGTTTTTACGTATGACTTGCAATGCTTAGTCGTTTGTACCAAAGCTCATGAAAAAGCAGAGACCTGGCACAGGCTTGGTTAGTGAGTGAGTCGATCTTGATAAGCAATTGATCGACTTAATGAATCTATATGCTGCCAGTTCCCACTATGGCAACCAATCCCAGCCATAACAATCCCTAGGCTTCCAGTTACACATGGGATAGGTTACCAGCCTGGTTACCTGTGAGACAGGTTACTGGGGCTTGGTTACGGAACCGCCTGGCTTATGGATGGCTATAAAGCTAAAACAATGCTTTGCTTGGATAAGCAAGCATCATTAAGACAAAATGCAAACCTTTTTCTGCTATTCCATATCTAGTACATACTGTATGGACTAAGAAATTGATAATTGAAACAAACCTTGAGTGATGTAGTTAAACAACTACGTATATGGTATAATAAACTTCTCATTTCACTCTTAATTTGATGTATGGTCAGAATACCAACTAAGAAGAAAGTTAGGGACCCCATTGCGTGGGGAGAACATCTCACAGCAAACACAAGCATGCGACGTACAGACCTGTTTGTGGCCACGTAAATAGACATGTACCATCAATGTCATATCGCAAGTTCATATCGCTGTTGCATTGGGCGAGCAAATTTTCGGTTCATCACTTCAACGTGATAGATTTTGGCCTGTTGCAGGGCTGATGTTTCAAAAAATGTGGCTGGCTGAAACCGTTCGAAATCGTTAGGAACCGTTAGGAAACCATTCAGAACCGTTAGAAAAGCGGTAGGAACCGTTAGAAATGGATCGGAACCGTTAGGGAACCGTTAGGGGGTACATGTTGAGACTATACTGTGCTTTCTTGAAGCGATATTATCCCCGTAGGACATGCCCCGGCCCCTGAAGGAGCTGCCCAACCGAGCGATCACAACCATGTCAATGACATATATAACCAAAGCCAAAAAGTTGAATAACCCCATCGTCCAATGCTGCCACCGTTGGAACGATGCAGCGCGCGAAGCCGTTCACCAAACGAAGTGTTCATGGTTGATGTTGCCAAAATGACACATTCGGGAATTGATTGCAAGGAACAGCTTTACAATTAGAGATTTTATCACTGTACTTCCCAAGAAAGCTGAATAGGATGTGTATGAAGGCCAGTGTTGTTTCAACAGCCAAGGGGCTACGGATGAAAGAACGTACCTTAAAGAGGGCGTTTTTAAACATTTTGAGGGTCAATGAAAACCAAATAGCCGCGATGAAGTGAAAAACGTGCTTTGGGGCAATGCATTCAATGCATTTCATTCCTATGTTCTCGGGGTGGTTCCTCGCCAGCGCCTTGGTTCCATCAAAAGTTGGAACTGGGCCCTGGTTACCTGTGAGACAGGTACCTGGGATGGCTAGGGAATGGTAGAAACCAGCTGTTACCTACTTTTTTTGGTAACTGGAAGCACAGGGAATCTTAGTGACATGCGTTGGGATTTCGGAGTGGTTGGCTGATGGACCTGTGACCTACTCAAGTCAATAAACAATCATCAAGTATATTGCGGTGAATCAAATTGAAGGACAATGGTTGGATACTCAAGACAATGGTTGCTCAAGTACACTGCAGGTGGTGGTTTCTGGTTTGCACTGGAATCCCAATCAAAATCGTCTTTACAGCAGCGGCAAGCACTGTTGTTTGAGGGTGCTGGCTGACCATCGATATGGGCATGGGCACAAGTTGCCCATCCATGGTTGAATCCCCCATGCAAGACACCTCTTTGCTTCACGCCCCAGGCGTTTTCAGCAGCCAACAGTGCCTAGGAGGAAACTGATCATTTGGACATCATATGTGTCAAATGGCAAAAAGACATATTGGCCCCAATCCAAACCTCATGCATGATCACTTTGAACAAATCATCGATGCATTGCGCAGTCGCATAGTACAGTTTGTACTGGTGCCAGCAGAACGTGTACTGCTTACGGTCAACAAGGATGATGTTTGTTTTCACTGATGCTTGCAACATCTCGGAACATGCTCTGACGCTTCACGGTCCCGTCGCCATGGCGAGCTTTGTCGCGGAGAACGAGAGCTTTGTAGCTGCGGAGGTCCAAATTGCGTCGAGAATTCGACGCTGCTTTCGAAGTTTGAAGGACTGGTGGGGCGAGACAACAGACATCGTGATTCTCAACAGTCCCTTACTGAATCGTGCCACTGGCAATGCATTTCGGTGCATCACACTGTCCTACCTACTCATATTGATTGTTTTCAGCGATAATATCAAGCACACGCTAGCCTCTCCTGTGGTTGTTGCTGCCACGGTGCTTTTACTGATTGGCTCTCTTGCAAGCTTTATGGCAATTGTGTTGAGATGGCGTGAAAGCGTTGGAGCGAGCTGGTTCTATTGTTTTGTTTTAGCCGCGAGCCAGCAAATCTTTACATCACAGTGGTATAGTGGGAAAATTTATTTTGTTGAGGAGCGATTCATTTGCATCTTGGCGGTTTTACGTCACTGCAACATCCATCCTATACCCCTGCTTGTGGTGATGGGGTCAATGCTCGGCATTTTGATTTTTGACGCTCATGCTGGATTCTTTGGCCCGTTTCTAGAAATTCGTCGTGTGTGGACCGGCTGCCTCTTGCTACTGATGTTCTGCGCATACACTCAGGACTTCACTGTCCGTGTCAAGGCCATTTCCACGGGTATGATTTTACCTGGGCTGGAGTGCGATCCTGGCGAACAAGGGGCACATAAGAGCCCTTTGAGTGGGCGTTCCGCTCGGAGTATTTGTTGGCTCATGATGCTCATCACCTGGGTTACTTGGGGCTCCTTGATGATTGGAAAGGTCTTCTACAAGGCTGAGGCAGGGCCCCACTATCAGGATTTGTTTCAGAACCGTTTGCCTATCTGCACGTGGCTTGTGCCATGCATGCTCTCTGCCTCGATATTGGTCTGGGTCTGCAGCAAATCAGCCAGCAGGTCTCCCTTCCTGGCAGATCTGATGTTGTTGATTTGCGCTTGTACACCTCCTGCCATGATCTTCGCAGACTATGTGCCAGTAGTTCAGGCCTTGGGCTCCATGCCAGACCTGGTTCAAATGGAATATGCCTGGGAATTCCAGGCATGGGTGCGTTCAATGTTGTTCATATCAGAACAGGTATTAGTGCAAGCAGGGTGCCATCCCATACTTTGCTTTTGCCCATGTGCTTTGTTGCCCCTTCACACAGTAGTGCTCCTGATCCTTGACAAGCCGAACACTCCGCATTGGATGGACCACTTGCTCGTCGAGTGGACTGACATCGAGTTTTTTGTGAGTTGGATCATTTTGATCACTAGTAGCATCGACTACTTGAATCGCTACCGTGCAATCAGAGAGGCATTGCAACGAGCGCAGCAGAATGCGGCTTCAACCCAGTCGCTCTTGAACAATATCACCATCACCAGTTGCAGTGGGCTGGAGCTCCAGCATTTGATGCCACCTGCTGAGCCGCCGACCGTCAGCGACTCTGTAGCAGTGGCAGTGGTGCGACACGCAGAACGTGCAGACGCTGCCCACGCATTGGATGACTGGGGTTGTTCCGAGGTGGGGTTGCAGTGGCCCTGAGGGGTGGCATTTGGGTTTTGCGCGGCCGTGATTCATGGGAATTTAAGATGCGCTCATCATGCAGATTTCTTTTTGAGCACAGCATTGCAGTGAATCAGTACCAATCCGAAGCATGGGTTTAGGACTAGGATGTTATGGAAGGATCGGGTCGAGTCGAATGTTTGCAGCACAAGAAAGAGGACAAGTCAACGAACAGTTTGAATGTTTTCCAGCATCAAGCTCTTGTTGGTTACCGGCGCGGTGTTGCACAATGCGAGAGCGGAAGTTTCCAGAAGATGTAGTCCATATGAAGAGAGAGGGTTTGGCGAGATGAGGTGATGGTGTGGATGGATGATGGATGATGGGTGACAATGATGATTTTGATGATTATGATAATGATGACGACAATGATGATGTTGTTTATGATGATGATGATTTTGATGACAATGATCATGATGACGACAACAACAACAACGATGATGATGATGATGATGATGAGGAGGAGGAGAAGGATGGTGATGATGATGATGATGATGATGATGATGATGATGATGATGATGATGATGATGATGATGATGGGG
>VSDK01002808.1:724053-749819 GCA_009767595.1 Symbiodinium kawagutii | reverse complement strand
GATGATGATGATGATGATGTGGATGATGATGATGATGCTGATGATGATGATGACGATGATGATGATGATGGTGATGACAACGATGATGATGATGATGATGATGATGATGATGATGATGATGATGATGATGATGATGATGTTAATGATTCATGATTGATGATGATGATTCACGGTGGATGATCGATGGTGGAGCATGACAATGGTGACAATGGCGGTGATGATGGTGATGACCGTGAATGAGGATCATCAGTGATGAGACGATGATGATGATGATGATGATGATGATGATGATGATGATGATGATGATTCACGATAGATGATGGATGGTGGAGCATGATGATGGTGATGACCGTGATTGATAATAACCATTGATGAGACGATGGTGAGGCTGAGGATGAGGATGATGATGATGATGATGATGATGATGATGAGGAGGAGGAGGAGTAGGAGGAGAAGGATGGTGATGATGATGATGATGATGATGATGCCTTGTCCCTCTTGAATTATCCGAAGAGGCGCAGACCCCTGGCTTCGAGATTTTTACTTGCACTTGTGTTTTTCACCGTGACTGTATGCTCTTCAGGCACACATTGACTGCTAAACATGTTTCCTGGCCGCTGGTTTGTTTAAATCCTTTTCGTGTATATTGATAATTTGTTTTTTGGGTTATAAAAAATTATTGTAATGCCGTCCGTCCTTCCATACTGTTTGATACTTTGCATGCCTTTCTCACGTCTCCTGATGCAGAGTTCTGAAGACAAGTAGAGAATGTCAAATGCAAGTAAAAAATCATAGTTTCGTAAAAGACATGTTCTTTTAATTAAACAACATTTTATTTGAACGGAAACAACTACAGACCCTTCCATGAGGAAGTGTCTTTGGAAGATTTTGGAAAAGGCCTGAGGCTTCCCGTTTTTTTTGCGATCTTGACTGGCAAGTGTGCTTCTCGCCACCGTGAACAGTGCACTTTATGCAGGTCGTAAAATTCTTAAAGTCCCTCGAAGGTCTTAGTTTTTTTCGATTTTGACTTGCCCGCAGCCTTTTTTCTCCCAACTGACCTTTGGTTCTTTGACCATCCTGGAGCACAAAAGTATGGAGAATTGCGCAGAATTTGGGGCGATTCCTATCACTTACGCGCACACATCTCTTCTTCTCTGACCTTGTTCTCACAGATTACTGCGTACTGTAAGTTTCCATCAGTCGGACGTTCGACTTCCAAGTCTCGTTCGGCTAATTTGACATACGGGTGTTTCTCAAAATAGGGGTCCCCCCAATTCATCCAATAGTAGTCATTTATAGTACGGTGACCACATTTAAATAAGTGGAGGGCGGGCCGAGGAGATCAGCCACGGAGGTAGTATGAAATATTTGTTTTTCCGGATGTTTAAATGTTTCCCCGGTAGAAAGAGCCCAGTTCACATCCACTTATCCACTTTTCATCATTGCTTCATATTTCCAGCAGTTGGCTCGTGCTTCCGGAGAGGTGGAAAAGTGGAGAGGTGGAGAAGTGGAGGTGGAGAGGTGGAGAGGTGAGGTGGAGAAGTGGAGAGGTGGAGAGGCGGAGAGGCGGAGAGGTCGAGAGGTGGAGGACTACCTCGGAGAAGTAGCGGGGTGTAGGTCAGGATACGCACGCTAGTCCATATATTTAATTCCGGATGTTTAAATAGTGGGCGGGCCAGAGGGATCGGTTTCGGAGGTAGTGTACAATATTTATTTTGTTATTTTAAAAATCCGTATGTTTAAATGTAGGCACCGTAGTAAACAAACCATATTGGGGGGTCCCATATTTTGAGATACCACCATGCATTGTGCATAGCAACGAAACCAGCAGAGTGACCTGGACTTGGCAGAGTCTCTGAGTTGTGCTCTGACCGTTTGCTGCTGGATTACCAGGGGGACTGATCGGAATTCCGAAGGAAACTTGAACATTGTCGCCTGGAACTCACCCAATTCAAGGACAATCTCAACCCACTTACTGTTGAACAATTCGTGACAGCCAAAAAAATTGCGCTGCGGAAATCAGTCCAAACAAGGGGATGCCCGTCTTTACGCAAAGCTTTTGTCATACACAAGGACTTGGGAAAAGACTCATGTGTGATAAATGTGATTTGGAAACGCCCTGGAAGTTAATTTGCAATTAGTTCCAACCACCTTCAACTAGACATGATAGTTCCAACGCTGTAAAGATACTTCATACAATCAAGTGCAGGATGCGTTATAGTTATAGCCATGTGTTGTTCAGAAATCAGTGCTAATGAGGACTTCCAGGGAAAGAAGAGTTTCCCTACGATCCGCCCATCACGGCAGAGGGGGTGCAGCAAGTCAAGGAACTGGCATACGATCTGAAGCAGCAGTTGGCGTCTTTGGACGTGATCATCTCTTCGCCATATCTGCGCTGTGTGCAGACTGCAGAGATCCTTGCAGAAGAGTTCGATGTCCTGGTCTTGTTGGATGCTGAAGTGGGTCACTGGGACAACTCAGCCAACTAGTGATGTTCCGCTGAAGCAAGTGGGATGATCGGTTCACAGTTCAGCTTCGCCGAAAATAACCAAAATATTCCCGTGTGGTAGTTTTTTGTTAATTCATGGATTTGTTCAAGAGGTATTATTGCCATGTCTGGACTCTTGAAAAGGATTTCATAATTTAGATGCGACTCACATATGGTGTTGTCCATACAATTGTATTTATAGTTATATTACATATGTATATAATGTATATTTATTCATTTATTTGTTTATTTATTTAGTTTTATTTTTATATATATATATATATATATTTGCTTTCATTTATCTTTTACAAATTGTTAACGTGGAAGCCAGCAATCAGGGGGCTTATGGGAGTACACCATTCATGGACAAACCCATATGCCGCAATGTGGGGTCTGGCAACGAATTTGTCACTTCGGGGGCACTGTGGTGAGCTGGATGTAGCATGATGTAGCCACATGGACCGATATTCGCAGGCTTTTGGTTTCCAGTCCGTCAATTGATTGGTTGGGTAGGTTATGAAAATTGTTTTTCAAAGTTTCTTTTGTTTGAGGTAACCATGTCTAACAGCAATTCACTGCTGTTGGAGAGCCAGCGGCACGGGCACAGTACAACGGCACAACAGGATCTATGCGGTGAGGCATTCCCGGCTTTAAGGCTCTAAGGCTTACTGGACCCAGTGCGCTTAGAGTAGAGCACCACGGTGGCAAGGCCTTGTGGGCCCAGCCACCCGCCAGACCGGAAGGAGGTGATACAAAATGGTTGCCAGAATATGGCAGTGTCAGATACAAAACATGCCAGGATATATTCTCGACAGAATTGCAGATAGAACGCCAAAGAGAGTTTGAGCGTGAAAAACATGGTCAAAATGCATGCCGGTTAGAATGTGCCGGAAACAATAGCAAAAAGAAGGCCCAAATGCATGCAAGAAAGACTGCCAAAACATTTTTCCGAGGATATGCCGAGACGCCAGAAAGGATTCAGGTAGAATGCCAGAAAAAAATGTTAGCTAGAATGCCAGAAAGGTGCGATCACTAATGCCAAAGTGTATGCCAGAGAGAATGTGAAGATAAATGCCAGAAATAATATTGGAATATAAGCAAGGTAGAATGCCAGAAACACTGGAATGTCAGAATACATGGTAGGGAAAAATAGATAGAATGCCAGAAAGAAGGTCAGAATACCTGCAAAAAACAGAAACATGTCATAGGAAAGAAACAATGCCACAATAGAGGCAAAACCGACTGCTAGAACTAAATTGAATGGCAAAAAGACGTGACCATATGCCAGGTAGAATGCCAGAAAGGATGTCACAAAAAAAGCTAAGAAGATGCCAACAAATATGACAAAATACATGCGAGAAACGATTCCAAAGTACATGCCAGATAGAATGCCAGATGCAATGCCACAAAATATGCCAGATAGAATGTTAAAGCAAATAGCGGAAACAATGTCACAACGAATGTTTGCAAGAAAACATGCCAGCATATGTGAAAACGCTGACTGGAAAGAATGATTTAGAACCACGCAAGAATGCCAACAAAATATGCGAAATAGAAGATAGAATAGCTGAAAACATGTCAGAATGTCCGCCAGAAAAATTGTCAGAACATATGCTGGCAAAAGGGGAGGATACATGATGCCAGAGAGAATGTCAGAATTGGAATTGGTGTTCGTTAGAATGCCAAAGAAATGTTCAGAAAACATGCCATAGTTTTTGTTTAAAAATGATGTGGTGGGGATCACTGGAACCGAAATATTGCTGCGACCTTTCAAGCCTTCTAATTCACCACACTGAGCATCATGAAGCCTAAGAATTGTTGACAAACATGAGTATACAACCATGTTTAATCAGTATTAATCTGTGTGAACCTTTCTTTGATCACTATGAATCATTATAGTATCATCGTTGCATTCAAATATTAATCCTTGTGCACCCGACAATGATTAAGATTCTTTCTTGATCACTTTGAATCACTGTAGTATCGTCATTGCATTCAGCAATGAACTATTGTGCACCGGACCATTATCATAATTTGTATTGATCATTATTAATCACATCACTACTGTATCCCTAGGCTTCCAGTCACCATTGTAATATAGTAGGCAACCAGCTGGTTTCCATCATTGAGGTTGGGGGTGAGTTACTTGCGTAAAGGTAACTGGAAAGGGAGGTTATAGTACAATGTCAACTCCCGCTTAATAAATCTTAGGTTTATTAATTGGGAGGATATCATTTCAATGAAAATCAAAGCTTTTGGGGATACCCCCCAGGGGTTTATTAATCCAGGGTTGAACATCAACTAGGTTCATTAGCCATTATTACCATATACAACCATTATGAACCATTATTAAGCACTAGTTAATCATGGGGTATAGTTAGTACCATCATTGGATTCAACATGACCTAACCGCTGCTAGCCGCTGCAAGGTGAGGTCATGGGTCCGAGCGTCTTCGAGTCGCAGCCCATGATGCGTCGGCCTTGGGCCAAGCTTGCTGGCAAGTGTCGCTATGGGTCCCGAGTCAAGGCTGGCAGAACTTTGGGCAAAGAGCCCAAGTGGCCGGAGACCTTGAAGGACGCACGCATCAGGCACCAAGTGGCTGTTGGTTGCTGGCTGTTGGTTGCTGGCTGTTGGTTGCCGTTTGGTAGTTTCTCAAAATAGGGGTACCCAAAAATGGCTGCTTTATTATCAAAAATGATTACTAGTGGATGATTTGGAGGTCCCCCTATTTTGAGAAACACCCATTTGCTTGATTACACATTTTTTTTGCAGCTTGAAATGATCAGCATCGCTGCCATCATCATTTCTGTTGCAGCGCATTTCTGTAAGCCAGCAGTACAAAGGGATGATTGTTTTGCATTGTTTTTGCTGTTGTTGCTGAGGTATGCAAAACGATTCTTGGACTACCTGAAGCGCTCGCGGCATACCAAGAAGAGTTGTATCATAGTAACTCATGGCCACATGTTGCCGGTTTGTGCGAGCATTCTTCCTGCCACTCACCATCTCCAGGTAGCAAGAGTGGATTATGCGGCAGCTCTCCTAGCAACTTGCCGAAGCAACCAGGACGCTGGGAAAGAAACTGCAGATGGTCCAGGCCGCAGTTTCCAGCCCATGTTGCGTGCTGTGTCCTTGGACAGCGCCACAAGAAACAACGAGTTTCGGGACTCCACGGAGGTGAGGAGTCCTTTGGACATGCTTCGGGTACAAAACGCAGCGGTACATGACGCGCGCATCAAATATTGGTCTGTTTGGCTCAAAGGCCTTGGAACATCTTCACGAAGTGCGCAAAAGTCGATCGTGCAGGAAATGCAGGCTTCTGACCCAGCATCGCTGCTGAGTTGGCAAGATATTGTGCGGCTGCTTGGGCTTCTTCCAACTGCACCTCGCGAGATGGAAGGATCTGACGATGACGATGCCGCCAGCTTTCGCACAGACACGCAGACAATGAGTTCCATGGCATACTTTCGGGATCCCAAAGGCGTGGCGCCGTGGGGGTCGCCTACATGCAAATATGCACGGGAATGTGTTCTTTCTGCAATGTTTTAATTTTCATGTGTTTTGTTTAAATGTTTCAAGTATGGTGTATATTCCATTAAATGCTTTCAGTCTGCATGTCCTCCGCCCGGTTCGAACACAAATCGAAAAAAGGATACGAACAATAAACGTTCCATGACACCGCTGACAAGAACACAACAACAGGGCGACAGCAGCTCCGCTAATCATCCCAACAAAGCAAACCAACGTACATGTTTGCGGCTCTCAGTAGACATCCTGTAAGTGGAGTGGATTGCTAGGGAAACAGCAACCAGATAGCAGCTGCCGTATTTGATTTCACTATGGCTTGTCGGGATGAACCACAGACCAATAAAAACAGTGAAACAAAAAAAACACTCAACCGTTGACTCAACCTTGATGTAACTTACAGTTGATGAACTGTAAGTAATTTGCTGTGAAACCATATCACTTTATAACTCGGATTTTTATCAAACACTGTCTGGTGAGTTGTCAGACACCCAGACGTGGTGCACCACGGCCACAGCGAGCGATCTCCTGTGCTGTTGGTTCACAGAACCCCCACCAGGTGAAATCCAGGTGTTCTGCAGGTTTGCATAAGGTGTAATTCCCCCAGTCCCCGTCGTACGCGGACGGATTTCCCAGCTGATGCAATATGGCTGTTTCTCAAAATAGGGGTACCCCCAAATCATCCTTTATTAGTCATTTATAGTCATAAACCATTCAGTTTTGGGGGTTTCCTATTCTGAGAAACCACCATATGAAGATCTGTGAGATCCACATCAAATGTCAGGGCGGATACAAGATCGGGTGCCAGACATGTTCGATCATTTTGGTTCATATGCTAGAAGAACATGTGATACATGATGTCGCAGGACAGGTTGCAGAAAATCCCGGACATGCGTGAGAGGAAATGCCAGATCATATTGTCCGAAGAAAATGGAAGATATGTCAGACAGTGAAATAGAATGTGAGAGCATGTCAGAATGCAATGTGACTAACACAGAAAACCAGGTACCTTCGACTGCAGGCCCTCGAACTATGTCCTTTGAAAGGCTGAAGACAGAGAGGTGAAGACATGACACGGGACAGGGGACAGGAATGACAGCTAGATAGGTAGATCGCATTCTATGGCCAGATGAAGAGATGTACAAGGTTGGACAGGTAGATGTGCAGCTGCACCATGGAACTTCGTCAAGCCGCTATGGCATACCGCCTCTAGAAATCTTGTAAGGTCAGGATGAAGGATATCCCGAATGATGCCCCTGACGATACCCCAAATGCACCAAAAACAGACCACAGAGACATCTTCTTCCTCCAGCTCTGATAGCTCGAGTTCCTCTGAGTAGAAGAAATATAAGAAACAACTTGGCAGCGGCAGTACGAGCACAGGTGCTGGAACAGACTTTTCTCTGCCAGCCTTGGTTGTTTTTCCGTTTGTTGTAAACAGCCGGGGCCGGTGGTGTTCACTATGGGCTTGTATTGTCAATGTGAACCAGCCGTGCCACGCTGGCTTTTATCGAAATGATTGTATGAAAACCTCGTTAAATTTCGAAAAGAAAGAATAGGGGACGTTCACAGATTTTATGAAAACGTCCAAAACTTGGAAAAAGATGGGGGACTTTCTCAAATTTCCGTGAGTACACCTTGAGCAAATATTTTTGAGGTTGCCTCTGAACCGAAGTAGCTGGTTGGTACCGCTGCGGTTTGTAAGTTGTAAGAGCATTATATAGAGTAAGTGTATCCTAGAATAGATACAGCAATATCGACAATGTTCAATGTTTGAAACACTTGGTTGCTGGGGATTGTCGCTTTTGACATTGACTTGAGGATCACTATGGTGCGTTTAAATTTATTGTGGTTTCATGGCATTCTTTTGTCGTCCCCACCATTGTATCATCAGAATAAAACATGTTTTGCAAGTTGAACACCTGCCATCCTTGTGTTACCAATTTGTGCACACAATGACACCGTCACCTTAGATTATTGGTGTATCGCATCAGATCTAAAGATTTTTGGTATAAGATTGTGTGGAATTGTTGCGTGTTTATTTTGTGGCGTCGCTGGCATGTCATCTATGTATTGTTTATGGTCAGCTGCTTGTTGGGATCAACTTACCAGTAGGAACTTCGCACGATGTAGCAATTGCATGGCATGATTTGTGATCAAAACTAAAATGTGTTTTGCATCATCATGGGGCGGTCATCGATCAATTTGTCGTTGGTTGTGGGTAAAAACCTCACCCTGGTGAAAATCCAACAACTGACCAAACAAGTTCGGTAGCCCTGCTATAGGCATGAAGTCTTCACCGCCGTCGGTGGCAAGCGCAGCTCCAGCTGCAGCAGCCCCCTCCGCAGTTGAGCAGCAGTCTCCGCAGTTAAACCTGGGCGCTTCCAGGTTGGCATCGAGGTCCCTCGTCAGCCCGGGTGCACCACCCCGTGGTGAACAGAACGGTTGAGGGTTGCCATGTAGCGCACAAGGATTGTTTTGGTCGCCCTTGGTGAACGGAATATATGGGAAGTTTACTTGTCAATGGTCGATTGGGTAAGGTCCCTCATATGCAGATGATGTTTGTCCGGCCGATGTTGTGGAATTGATATATGATTACTTATGTGTTTTTTCCAGTACTCATACCACAGGGATGGTTACATTGTTACAGCCGGTGTATCATTTGATGGAGATGTTTCAGCTGCTGGAACGGTGAAACAGCAGTAGTCTTGCTGGATGGCTTACTTTTTTGGAATGGTGATTTTAAAAGATTGGTACACTGGATTGCCGACATGCTATTATTGTTTGCGATTAGCCAAGCATAAACTTATGACCATTATTGATGACTGTCAAGTGGAATATTTTCTTTGAAATCATCGGCAATAGCTGGAGCAACGAAAAAAGGTTTACATGTTACTAAATAGGCACTGCGAAACATTAATGAAGTACATTCCTCTGCCCACCAAATGGTTCATAAAGGGCCACGGCGGCGCACTGCCAGGCGAAAGTTGCCACCCATTGCTTTGAAATCTCCGGCGGAGAGTTCGGGGAAGAAAAAGGCGGCCGCGCATGAAAGGCTTGCGCGGTGATAAGCTGCACTGGGGTTGCATTGGTAAAGAGTTTTCCTAATTCTCTCTCCAACTTCCCTTCGCCCAGATTTCTGCCCCAATGCCTCTATAGCATTTGACGGATTCCCGACGAAACTGACCACTGGCAGCCATCAGGTGATGAGTATCCCGTCAGCACCACGGACCCAGATTTCCTGGAGGCGTTTCCAAGGGGGTTACCGCCACCGCCATCCCAGCGGACGATTAGGATAGCCCTGGGTACACCAAGCCATGGCTGTTAACCCATGGTGAGTTTAGTTATATAGTCATAGGTGATCAATAATCAACCATTGTTGGTTAATAATGTTGGTAAATAGTGGTCAATCACTAGTTGATAAATCAGAGGTGATCATCTCATAGGCGATCAAAAGGTAATAAACAAAAATAGGGAGATGCAAATCACGTATGTGTGGCCAAGCGTCAATTCCTAGCATCCATCGACATGGGTTGGTGAACATCCAGGCAACCTGATTTTTGTCGTTGCGTCTCACTCGCCGGCCATATGAATTTGATAAATGCATTTAAATGGTGTTAGCCTATCTTAGCCCAATTGCGTCCTTCCGTAATCAATTTACTTCTTCAACGGCGGATTGCCATGTAAAAAAATACAGATGAACCCAGTGCAGATGAAGAACAAACAAGAAAGAAACGTGATGTTTTGCTATGAAGAGTCGGTCCTATCATTTTTTGGGACACGTCCAATTTCAAGTGGATATATTCAGATGATATCGGATCTTTGCACATTGAGGATGTACAGAGCTGAACAAACAAACCTTGGCAATTGATGTTGATTTTTTTCAGAGCACACCATAGCAAAGATGCAGCCAACATCACTCAAATTGTAGAGCCCCTTTTAGATAAATGGCTCGATTGAATTGGTTTTGATTTTCCCAAGGTGTGGGTTCAGACAATGACAATAAGGGTCTGATGTTGTTGTTCATGATGTTTCCCAAATTTACTTGCACCATGTATGACAAGGTGTTGTTATTCATGATGTTTCCCAAAATTACTTACACCATGTATCATAAGCCTGGTTACCTTACCAGGGAAACGCGGGACAATCAAGAAACAGACCACACTCGGCCATGAACAAGTGCAATATAAGATGAAATTGGTTAGTTGCGGCCCAACACATGACGTACCGACCATTGCTTGGCCAGGTTGTTTTTGATTTTTCTCTTTACGATCCAAATGGTCACTATCATAATTGAAAGACACGACACGCGCCTTTTGTATGAAGGCACCTTGCATTCCCACCGAACATGTCCTAAAATGTGTCTTTGTCGTGGTTTATGAATATTTCAGTTCAATATACTTTCACTGCGTGTTAAAAAAATGTATAGTATGATTTTTGTGGTTGGGCTCAAAGTAAATGGATGCCAAACTGCAATCAATAATGGAACAAATAGTTTTCAATGGTGAAAAAGTGGTGTTGAGTGGAGTTAGCATTTGATGATATCCAATGATGAACCACACTCATGGTTGATACTGATGGTTCAGATTCGCCGCTCAAATTATTTCAAACATGAATGTTTCTCAAAATAGGGTACCCGTAATCATCCAATATTAGTTCTTTATAGTAAACCAACCATTTCAGTTTGGTTGCTATCCCCTTTTTAAGAGCTATTGTTAACCATGAACCTGCCACACTTGATAGTGAATCCTCAGCTTTCGTTCAGGGGACCCCCGGATGTCTGGATCGCCATCGTCCCCATGTCCCCCGCCTCGATCGGCGCCTCCCACAGCGTGGCGCTGCTGGAAGAGGAGATGCTGACGGCTGCGAAGAAACTCCCCGATGCCCCGGACAACGCCTACGAGCCGCTGGGATGGCGTCGGATGTTGGGAGCTGGTGACGTGGGGCCACAGCTTGTGAGATAGCCATGGGTCAAGCAGTTAACCAACCAAGGATGTGGGATAATAAGCAACCAATAATGCCGAAAACAATCGTCAATGATAGGGGAACCAGGGGTATTCGATAATACTAGGGGAAAGCCCCAAAGTTACGGATGGTTTAGTACTGAGCATGGTCAAAACGAGATCCCCAGGGGTACCCCAATTCTTGAGAAACACCCACATTTACAGGTCTTACATGTTTCAGATATCTATCCAGATATCGAACGATTTATTGATATGTCTACATGCATATATTTGTGCAATCTCAATCATAGGGACATACCTTGTGAAAGCAAGAAGATGCTGCCCAGCAATAATTTTGATTGGCCGGTATTGGATATTTCATTTCCAGGTGATCATTTTTTCTGGTTACATAGATCATAGGGGAATGGGTCTAGAGGGATGACATGTGTTTTTTCAACACAGTTTCAGCCCTTGTGAGTCCAACACCGTGCTTGGTCGAGTGCCTTGGATGCAACTATATTAGTCTACTAGCAATCATAACTAGTCTTGAATCCAACAGAATATCCTAGGTGCAAAATACGTCAATCAGTCTCATACATGGAAGAATGTTGATTACTCAATCCTCATATGTTCTAGTGTTTTTCATCAGCTGCGAAACGCATAGGTCTAGGCTCACAGGTTGATTTTCCCAGGAAAACATGGAATTCCATCCACATTAAAAACCGTACATCATCAACAAACGGCTCGTCCCTCGCTGATTCTCCAGGTGTTGTAGTATCATCATATAAGAAAATAGAATCTACAGAAACCATCAACAATCGACCAACGCAGGGATTCTGAACCACCTTGGGTCAGTGGATCCACGTTCCAGCCATCCAGAAGCTACATGTATTATGATAGTCTGTATAGCTCGTCAACCAACCCAGCAAAATCAACATCTACAGACTACAGTCTGTACAGAAAGGATCAGAAAGGTATCCCCCTGGTTCTAAGCTGGTTTAGAAGCCGCGTAAGTACAGTTATATCTACCCACCTGGCTTGTAAACCAGCTTATAACCGTCAACCATCAACCAAACATCAACCAACCATCACCCATCGACCATCAACCAACCCTGGTTGCAAACTGGTGCTTTTCAGCCACTTGAATAGAGTTATGTGATGTCTACCCTAACTAGTAGACCATCAACCATCAACCAACCCAGGGCTCCATTGCGATCGCCACTGTCGCCCCTCAGACTGTTCCTGGGCGACTGGAACGTGGAGTGGAGTCTCTCGGCGTTTCGCCGGGGATGATTCGACCCCGCGGCGCGTTGAAACGTACCTAACCAACCAAGGCCACCTACCTGACCAACCAAGGGTTACACTCTGGGAATCCAACATGGCAATGGAATGCAATGGATAATCCATCATTAATAGCGGGTTTCGGACGGATTCCTAGCCAAAATGATGATTTTCCAGCGCCTTGTTAGAATTGTTTTGCCAGTTCTTCCCGGAATGGAATGGATTTGCATCTACCAAACATTTGTTTCGAAGAAAAAACATCTGGCAAAAACGCATGGTTCGTGTGCAGTTTTTTGGACATGCCCGAAGCCTAAGCTCAACTGCAGGGTTACAGTCGGTTCGACCATCGCAGGCTCCTTGGGCGGCAAAGCTGTGAAGAAGAAGGCGGACCCCAACGGGCCGCCCATGAACCTGAAGTTCGTTTCCTTCGCAGCGCCTGCGATGAAGCCGTGGCAATCCCGCCAGTGCTACGTGTGTTTGCTTGAAAAAACACACAACTGGAGTATTTACATGGATTCTCAGGTCAAGCTCTATGATGCTGTAAAATTGTTAATTGTGCTTGGTGGTGGCTAAGCATGGTCGATTAAGGTCTGGTGCAAACTACAGCAGGTTAGTTTACCAGTTGGGAGAACGTTGTTGACCGAGCTAAGCGGGACACAAAACTTGGAGGTGGAGTGTGATGAATCATGAAAAGTGACAATCATTGGTGGGATTCATTTTTGTCATGGGACGCCGAGTCTATGCAGAGGTGATTGCGCAGATGCGCAAGCTGCCCCCTGGGAAAACCAGAACGCATTCATGGACTCATATGAAACATTGGTGATGGACAACACTTGGATCTAACTGCACCAAATATCAACAACACTGGGTACATAAACAACTACAAGCTGGCTCATAGTGACTTTTCCACATTTTTTGGAATGTAAACAAAAAGGGTACCAGGAAGACTGACATATAAAAAATCAGTTGTTGGTCAACCGGTCAACCGGTCAACCTTTATGCCCCTAACGCTGAACCATAGGCATTGTGACTGAAACTGTTGAGTAAACGCCAAGGAAGTGGTATGATATGTGATGTATGTAATGTTGAACTAGTTTGTCATGATTTTTTTGTTGGTGCACCTCCAATAGTACTCCTTTATATGCGGGGAATGATTGGGGGCCACTGTTGGTAGAACCGCACAGCGATTCGGGGCTCGGAGCTATGTCCACAACGTGCGTTTCCTCCGCCCTGCCAAAACTAGAGCGCCCAGAAAGGACGGACGGGTGGATGCATACAAGGGTGGCCCCCAAGCACTTATAAGTTGGTCTATAACTGACCTACCTAACTAGGTTTCACTACCAGTTATAGGGGTTTATGATCCAACCTATCATGGAACCACTGTTAAACTGTTTTTTTGCATACCCCCTTTGCAAATGCTACGGTGCTTAGAAGCAGCTCAGCTTTGGCAACCCCTCGGTCAGATAGTTCTTTGATTGTTAGCCACCAACTTCACCAAGACAATCTTGCAGCGTGTTACTGCAGGTGACTGTGGCTTGTTATTCCTCATGTTGCACCATCATCAATAAAGGTTTCTAATGACTCTCGATCATGATTTTCACCATCATCAATCATCATCAAGAACTAATCATATATTAATCATTAATCATTAATCATTATTTTCACCACCATGATTTTCACCATCATTAATCATCATCAAACATGACCCATTCGTGTTTTCTCATGATATGATCACTGGCTGTTGCAACCGGGGAGGCAGCCAGTGGTGGGTGCCCCATCCAAGGCCCTGCCTCCAGTGCCCGTGGAGTTGCTCGGCGATCTGCCGTGAGAGATTCGACGGTTGGTACCCGAACGGTAGTCCCCAACCTGGCTGGCAAGCTGGATTTTCACCATATGGCCATGGGTCAAGCAGTTAACCAACCAACGTTTATGGGGGATTTCCACCAACAATAGGGAAAACAATGGTTAATGATAGGGGAACTAGGGGTACGGGCTTTTGACCCACTGCCATATTTTATCTCGTGAAACCCTAGGAAAACACCCCCAAAAATGCTGGATTTTCCAGCCAGCCATGTTAGTTTACCAGAGGGTAACAGTTTCATGATGATTACAGTTCCTCCCTTGCTCATACAGCTGGGAGTGTTGACCAACAGAAGTTTCAACTTAGGTCTGCAGGTCCAAAGGGTTTGATGATGTTTGATGGTGTTTGATGCGAGTGAAGCATCACTGACAATGGTTTTCGTTTGATTGACTGATAGTTTTCAGAGGATTGAACCACCAAGCAGTTTTGTATTGAAACAATGGTGGTCTTCCACATGAAACTGTTGGTCAAATGACGGGCGAAGGTAGTGCTAGGTGTCCGGCTGTTGGGAACACAACGAAACAGGTGAGCTGGGGGTCCCAGGATGAGCCTTTGTCGTGGGATCATCAGTTGGTACCTGAAGCTGCCGGGACACCAGCAGTAATGGTAACCCAGGATTGATAAACCCCTTGTTTATTAATAAGGGGTATCCCCTAAAAGCCTTGGTTTCCCATTAAAATGGCAACCCCCCCAATTAATCAACCAGGGGTTTATCAATCCTGGGTTACCATTACAGTGTTGGATGATTCAACTGTGTGTTTTTTCCCCAAATAAATAGATGCAACAGGTCTAGGAATATACATGTCCACATATACTTGATAAAAACAAATTTCCCTAAGCTGCATACTTGACCGCACAAGTCTCTATAATTTGTAAATGTACAAGTACTGTAAATGTTCTATATTAGTAATAGAACATATAGATGTATAATCATATTTCAATTCATGAAGGGGTAGATCTACAGATGGATGTCAAAAATATTAGTTTTTAGATTTGTTTAATTTGTTTATGAAAAATAAATATACTGGTTGGTCGGTGGTTTTAAAACACTTTTATTGCTCACTAGTAATCATTAACAATTGGTTGGTTGACTAATATTTTTCACAGGGGTTGAAACCACCAACCAGTATAGATATAAATATGAATATGTAAATCTAAACGACCAGATAGCTATAGATCTCAAGACATCTGCCACTTCGCTACCCGCACAGCTGCCAAGCTGCTTCTCCCGAGGTTCACGGGCTCCTTCAACCGCGTCTCAGGAACGGCTGAGGGCGGCACCTATCAGTTGCTGCAGACCTTCACCATGTGACCTGGAGCAGAGCTGCCGGTGGCCCGTTCTGGATCATAGCTAAGTGGACAAATGCGGCTTATGAAGGATGGTAAATGAATGCAAATGATCGTGAATGAATGAACATGTGCTTGAGAATGGTGAACTGTGTTGATTTTTTTAAAGTGATGTGGAATCTGATGATGGCCATCCAAATGGTCGGAAGATAACCACGGATTTTTGCAGAGGAACATGGGTCAATGGTTTCCTGTGCTTCGATGGGGAGGCTGCAACCATGTGGAGGATCGTTTGCCTAACATTGGAATTTGGCTTTCTGTGTGAATCCCAGCTGCGTTGGTGTCCGAAATGTTGTTTTGAATGGAGGGCTTACCTATCGATCACAGCCATTTTGTCGCTTGCCATCTCATGCAAAGCAATCATTGAGCCACGACCTGTTTGTGCTGCAAGTAGAGTTCACAAACTGGATGGCTTATACCCACGAATTCTTAGGTTTTTCCCCACCTGTCAGGTGAGGGTTGTTAGATTTTATCAGAGCTGATACGTCCTTCTCCTTCTCCTCCTTCTCCTTCTCCTCGCCGGACCTCAACCACGACCATGCACGACTAGTGGTCGCTGCCGGACCTCAACCACGACCATCCGCGGCCAGTGGTCCCTGCCGGACCTCAACCACGACCATGCGCGGCCAGTGGTCGCTGCCGGACCTCAACCACGACCATGCCCGGCCAGTGGTCGCTGCCGGACCTCAACCACCACCATCCGCGGCCAGTGGTCGCTGCCGGACCTCAACCACGACCACCCTGAGCATCCGATATTGATTACAATCAATATCAGAAACCTGATATTGAATATTGATTGTAATCAATATAAAATATTGAAATCAGAGGGTTTGAGAATCAATATTTTTTCATAGGTTTTCAAAGCCAAAAATCAATATCCAATATTGATTTTTTGGGGAGAAAAAATCAATATTTTGAGCCCTGGAAAAATCAATATTTTGAGAAAAAAAATCAATATTTTGACCACCAAAAAATTCAATATTTTTGGACAAAAAATTCAATATTTTTGGACAAAAAAAATCAATATTTTTGGACCAAAAATGGACCAAAAAATCAATATTTTTGGAGTAAACAATTTGGGTTAAAAACAGCAGGTGTTGTCCATGGGACCTTTCTTTGGCGCCAACCTCAACCCAGTGACCCACCCTCACTGACTTCTTTTTTCTGCATTGCTGTGGGCTCAGTATAATTGGTGCAGCAGCAAGCCATTTTTTCAATGGCTCCTTCCTCCACACCTTCCCTGTCCAAGGCTGAACTGCAAAAGGAGCCCTTTTTCCAAGGGGTGGATGTTCCAAGGCTTTTTTGGGCCAACTTGCTTGCTGGATCCTTTTTTCCAAAGGATAAATTTCCTCAGGTGAATAAATTCTTCCCTGTCCAAGGCCATCACCTTTTTTCCAAAGGATTGTACCTTTTTTCCAAAGGCTATCCATCGAAGCTGAACCCTTCCCTGGTGAGTAGCAGGTGGAGGAGGATTGCGTACTTGGGCAGCACCTTGGTGGACAACTTTTGGGATGCCACACCATGTGAACTGCTGTGCCCAAGCTTTGCCATGGCACCCACAAAGTCTTCAGATTTGAAGCACCAATGGTACCTTGGGTTCAAAAATTTGGCTTCCAAGCACAAATGAATGAATGTGTGGTGCTTGCGCACCACATTGAACAGCATTCTGTCCTCATCCTGGGCCCACTTGTGCAAGTGAGTATATTCTTGACAGAATGCATTGCATAAACTCATGGTGAGATCATATCCTGTCTCTGTCAAAAAAATGCCTGCACCATCCCACAGGCTCACCAGCTGCACCATGGCCTCTAAGCAGGCCACCATGGTAGCATGGATGGCTCTGTCAGGTTTCAGCAGGTTTCGCATCACCTCCAGCAATGCTGGTGCCAGCCACTTGCATTCACCTCCCTTGGCATCCAGGAAAGCATAGGATTGGTGAGGTGAAGTCTCTGAGGTGAACATGGACAACCTCAGATTTGTCAGCTGGGCGCCAGCTCCTTGCAGCTTGTCGAGCTTCTGCACCTCAGTGAAAATCACACCCAATCTTTTGGCAGGTTTCACTCTCTGGGTACTGCCAATTGGGTCGAACCAGCACATATAATGGAGACAGCTGCCCAAAAGATGGGCATAGAGCCCCTTGGTGAAAAGGATGTGGAGCCCATCTCCTCTGACCATTCTTGTTGTGACTCCCCCAATGCTGAGGATTGGGTGGTTGGACTTTTTGCAAGCCTTGGCCATTTTTGTGTCCACATGCTTGAACGCTGTTGGGTCCAACACAGTATACGGTAGGACCCCAGCTTTGCCAGTGCAGTTGCATTGGTGGCATGGGGCTTTGGCAGCCCAGTGTGGGAGCCCCAGCTGCAAACTGAAAAACTCTTGGTCGCCTATGATTGCCCAAATGCTGGCTTTGAAGTTGCCAGCCAAAGGTTTTCCTTTGTAAGGGTAAAAAGGTGACCCTTTTTCCAGGGTTCCCCTCTTGGATCCTTGCTTGGGTGGTAGCCTTTTTGCAAGGCTTCAAAGCTCCAGGTGAACCATTCCCACAGAGGTGTCCAAGTCTCTTTGGTTGTCACCAGCTTTGGGAAAACACCCATCAGAAGGTGTGAGTCCAAGCTGCAAAAGAGGCTGAGAACACAGCCAAAGGAATAAATCATCAAAGAATCCCTGGTGAACTCAGCCCCATCTCCATGGACAAAGAGAGGCACTGTAGTTTGTTTCCAATTGTCCCCTTTTTTCAAGGGGTGCCCTTGCAGCCTGTCATCTTCTTGCATTTCTACAGATACCCAAAAGCCTTCAAGCTCTGATGGGCAAAAAAATTGGCTCATTGGTCATGGTAATATGCAAAGAGGGCTGAGAACATAGTGTGGGGCAGAAAAATGGAGGCTTGAGCTGTGCTGGGTTCGATGCTTTTTGGATCCAGGCAAGGCACTTCCACATTGAACCCAGGAGGGATGCAAACATGTGGCAAAAATGCTTGCATGATTGCTTTGTGAATGTTCCCAGCATTCTCCCCATAGTTGCCTGCCTTTGCCAGGGTGGCCACTTCTTGGTGGCTGGTCCCACCAAGCTGTGCCAAGTGTGCCAGCTCTTGGATGGCTTTGGCACTCAGAGCACCATGGGCCCAGTGACTCAGCAGTCTTGTGGCCAAAGGGCTGCACCCTTCCACATCTTCATCTGGCCTTTCTGCAAGGCCTAACTCCACTTCTTTTTTCCAGCCCCTCAATCTTTTGACCATGGTTCAAATTTCTTTTTTCCAAAGAATCTTCACTAAAATGCCTTTTTTCCAAAGGCTGGATGTAATTTTCACTAAAGTACCTTTTTTCCAAAGGCTGGGTGTATAGGGTGAGCCTCTTTTTCCAAGGGCTGGGCTTTTTCTTCAAAGAATGATTGTTTACCAAGCACCAAAAGAAGTAGGAAGGTTTTTTTTCCAAAAGTTCCCCCTTTGCCTGGCTATAACTTTGTTTTGAGCCAGGGCTGCAGAACAACAACACTTTGCATTCTACTACTTTTAACCACCAACTACAGGTTCCCCAAACACAACTGTGTGCCTTAGTGGTGAGCAACCTTTTCCCTAAAGTGTTCTGGTGGCTGAGAAACATTTTCAACTATCCAGCTGGAACACACAACCCTGCCCACACTGCAGTACCCAGCCCTGGCCCAAGGCAAGCTTTTTGGCAACTTTCCCTCCATCCTCCGCACTGTTGCCTTTTTTCCAAAGGCTTCCTGCTGGCTGAGGAGTGCCAGTGGGAAAAAAATCTTTTTCCACGACTTCTTGCAGATTTGTCAAGCTTCAAATGCATTTTTTCCAAATGCTTTTCCTTTTTTCCAAAGGGTGCATGTGCCATTTTCTTTTTTACAAAGGGTAATAAATGCTGTTCTTTGCTTCAGAGGTTCCTTTTTTCCAAAGGATGGGTGCTGTTTTACTGTTCAAACGTTTCCTTTTTTCCAAAGGATGGGTGCTGTTTTGCTGTTCAAATGTTTCCTTTTTTCCAAAGGATGGGTGCTGTTTTGCTGTTCAAATGTTTCCTTTTTTCCAAAGGATGGGTGTTGCTTTGTTTTTCAAAATTTTCCTTTTTTCCAAAGGATTACTTCTTCTTGCTGTTGTTTTTTGTTTCTGCTTTGCTTGCAATGCTGTTGGCTTTGTTGGCCAGCTGCTTCATCTCCTTCATGGTGTCTTTGACACCTTTGACTTTGGTGGCATTCTCCTGCAGGAGGCTTTTCAATCTCTTCATAGACACATTCTGCTTGGCAACTATATCTTTCAGTTTGTTGCCCATTGCCACCAGCATCTGCTGGTCTTTCAAGCCATTTTGCTTTGCCTGCTTGCTCAGGTAAGGGTTTGCTTTTCCCAAGCAATCCTCCAAATCAGCACACAGAGCTGTTGTGATGTCCCTGGCTTTTTTTGCCTTTTTCATGGCAACCTTGAACTGCTCTTCTTCAGTCTCTTCTGTTTCTTCTTTTTTTTCTGTCTCTTCCTCTCCATTGGTCAGGGCTGGAAGCTCCTGACCCTTGCCTTTTCCTTTTGGGTTTTTTTCAAACCCTTTCCCTTTGCCACCTTTGGTCTGGCCTTTCCCTGAGCTTTTTGCAAGCCCTTTGTCACCACTGCAAAACCTGCATTGTTGTGCAAGTTTCCAGAAGCCCAATCCTGGAAATACCCTTCATCTTCACTGTTGGGCTGCCCCGCTTGGCCTAAACTGGCCTTTCTCTTTGTCTTTGCTTTTTGTGTATGCTGCCAGTCCTGCATATCACAATATTCCCATACTCCCCATGTGGAAGGACATTCCCTGGCCACAATCCTTCCACTGCTCAGGTGGGCCTGCAGCTCATCCCAAGTCCACTTGGTCAGGATCACTGTCTCTGACGCCCACTTTTCTTTTCTCAGGGCTGCACTCTCCCCAGAAACCTCCTTGCTGACATGAAGGAACTTGGGGTGCTCTTTTTTCAAGAGCCACAGGGTGGTCTTGTCCCCCTTCTCTTTCTTGGAGCCAGCCTCATATTCTTTTCTTTCTTCCTCATGTGTTTTCAAGTAGGTATTATGTTTGCTCCACAGTCTGGCCTTCTCATCTCTGCTCATGATCTTTTGGAGCAAATCTTTGGCACCTTCCACAGTCTCTTCCTCACCAGCTTTTTTCAATTTGTCCTGCCAAGACATTTCCCCCAATTTTTTGAGGTTAGCAGCACTGAGCTTCAGCTTAGGGGAATTCTTCTTTGCTGTACCCTTTTTACAAGGGTTCTTTTTCACAGCTTTGGATGGAGGCTTTTTGCAAGCTTTCCCATTCCCTTTTTTCAAGGGAGTTTTCTTCATTGATTTCATTGCCTTTCCCATGGTGGACTTTTGGGAATCAGCAGGTGCTATGCTTGAACCAAAAAGATTGCAGATAATCCATATTTTTTCATATTTGAATACATTTTTCCAAATCTGTCCAAATCTGTTCAAAATCTATCCAAATCATATTTGGACAGATATTTGACTACTTTGGACAGATTTTGGAAAGATTTGGACAGATTTGAACAGATTTGGAAAGATTTGGAAATGTTAACAATTTTGTTTCACAGTACATATCTAATTGTATTCAATTGGAAACAATCAATTAACCATTTGGTCATCCCTTTTTTTTCAAAGGGTTTACATGTGATGAAGCTTGAAAAACTATTTGGTGCTGCCCCCAAGCCTTTGAAAAAAAGGCTAACCTCTTCTGAAATAACCATGGCATCCATTTGAATAACCAACATTATTCAATTGAATCAATTTGGTTTCTTTTCCAAAATCAAAAGCCAACCCATTATACTAAAACAAAACTATTTGTGGGGTCCATAAATCAAACCCCACCATCATTTCAAATACCCCCATTATCTAACCAATTCTTTCTAGGTTCACCCCTGCCCCCCCCATTCCCACAGCAGCCCATCACTTTTTCCTGTGCATTTTGGTGGTGTCCACCTGTGGCTCCTCAGCAGTCTGCACTCTTGGTGGGCAACCACCTTTTTTCCAAAGGTTCCCTCTTTTTGAGGGGGTTGCCTCTTCCAAGAAAAAAACAGCATCTTGTTTTCAAAGATTAATTGCTGAATCTAAAAAAAGGTCATTTGCCTTTTTTCCAAAGGCTATTGAATGTGACCCCCTTCTGTGTTGATGATGTACCTTTTTTTCAAAGGTTTTTTTTTGCTTGGTTTGGCTCAAACCTCTTTTTCCAAGGGCTTTTCTTTTTTGCTGCAGCCTTTTTTCCAAAGGCTATCAAACCAAGGCAGACGCTGCAGCTGGGAGATCCCTGAAGGAAGGGACCCCTTTGTGCCAGGCCCATCCATGCCTTTCCCATTTTGTTGTGATGGGCAGCACATGCATGCCTTTTTCCAAGGCTTCCTGGCAGATCTCTGCTGTGTCATCCACCAGGTAGGTGCAGTCCAAAGCAATGCATCTTGCTGCTTTGCCCTTCTGGCCCACCCTTTTGTCCACTATGTGGATGCCATCCCATCTCAATGGGAGCTTCTTGGCCCGGCTGACCACCTCTGCTCCCCTCTCTGGCCCTGCAAAGGACACCACATGGACTTCCCAGTCTGCTGCCTGCAGGTCCCACACAGCCCTCACATGGCTGTGGGGGACAACATCCTTGCCATCCCTTCTCACCTGCAGAACATTGTGCCAGTCCAATGCCACCCTTTTTTTCAAAGGTTTCTTCTTCTCCAGCTGTCCTCTCTCTGCCTGGGCTGGGGTACCCTTTGGCATGGCTTTGGCCCTGGGTGGCACCTCAGGGCTGGGAGACCCTTGGCCAGTGGTGCTGCTGGAGCTGGAAGAGCTAGAGCTTGATGAGGTCCCCAAACTCACATAGCCCTCAGCTGTTCTTGCTTTTTTTGTTTCATGCCCTTTTTTCAAGGGCTTTTCCTTCATCACCACATCCTTCCAGCTGGGCTTGTCATCCTCCTCTTGCCCTCCTCTGCTTCCTTCTTTTTTTCTTTTTTCTTTTATATGCCACTTCCTTCCAGCCTTCTTCTTGGTCAGGTTCTTTTTCAGGCCCATTGCTGGAGGAAGCTGGGGCAGCAGTGTGACTGCTGTCCTTGCCTGGCTGCCTTTTTTCCAAAGGCTGGGCATCAACTTTCTTGTCCTTCTCTTGCCAATATTGCAATGGCTGCCATGTCTGTTTGACCCTTTTTTCCAAAGGTTTTTTGTTTCTCTGGGCCTCTTTTTCCAAGGGCTTTTCTGCTGCTTCTGGAGCCTCTTTTTCCAAGGGCTTCTCTGCTGCTTTTGGAGCCTCTTTTTCCAAGGGCTTCTCTGCTGCTTTTGGAGCCTCTTTTTCCAAGGGCTTTTCTGTTGCTGCAGCCTCTTTTTCCAAGGGCTTCTCATCCTTTTTTGCCTTATTCAGCCTCCTGGCTTGCCTTGCCCTGGTGGTAGTCCCCTTTCCTTTCAACCTCCCAGCAGGGTTGTAAGGGTTCCACCATTCCTCACCCCTTTGCCATTTCTCTCTGTCCCACTTGTATGGCTGGGGTGGCATGCTCTTTTTGCAAGAGCTACTTTGGAAATTACCTTTTTCCCAAAGGCTACCCTTGTTTCAAGGGCTCAAGGTTTGCTTTTCCAGCCACTCAAGGCTAAGTTGTAGGGCTGGGGGCTGCTAGTTTGAGCTTGAGAAAAGCTGCAGTGGGAAACATGCAATTTCAACAGCTGCCAGCTCCAACAGAATTTGCACATAACAGCACCCCTCATGAATGACAACTACGTACACATTGTTTACAAGTACATGAAATTATTTTTAATCACAAATGTGTGTATATGACCAACATTTTTTCTTTTAAACATGTAAATAACATGCATGTATACCTTTATGTGTGTATGTGAATACATATGTATGTACCCTTGAATATATGTATGTATATGTGTATATAGTCATGTACATGTGTATATGTGATGGTGTATATAATTTTTTTCTATATATATTTGTTTACATATATGCAAGTCCTTGGCAAATAATTATATTTGGTATGCTGTGCCCCCCTTGAAACCCATTAAACAATAAATCTTGTAAAATTGCCATGCACCCCATGGTATTGGCATGGTGGAATTTTTCCTTTTCCTTGGTGGTTGCCCCCCCTGCTCTGGCCCAACACTTTTTCAGCTGAGGCAAATCTGTGCTTGATGCCACTCTTTTTACAAGAGTTCCATCTGCTGTTATTTACCCAAACCCTTTTTCCAAGGGCTGCTGCTTCTTTTTCAAATTGCTTCTATCTTTTTTGCAAAGGTTGTCAAATTGACACATTCATTTTTCTTGGCATTTTTTTTGCAAATGCTTTGGTTGCTAATCTTTTCTGCAAAGACTTTTCCCCACACAATAATTGCTAGTGGCCTTTTTTCCAAAGGCTATTGAATGTTCATGTGGTTTCTTTTTTCAAGAGCTGGCTTCTCAATAGCAAGGCTTGTGCTTTGGTGAGGTTTTTCTTTTCTATGGCTTCTTTCAATGCTGCCACCACTGCTTTATATCTTTTAGTCCATTTTGCTGGGACTTCTGCTATCAATTTCCTTTGTGTGGTGCCCTGGTGACAGCCTGTGATGTAAGCTCTTTCTGGGCTTTTGGCATTTGTCACCCTTAAGCTTTCCCACTTCTTGGTTTCATTGTCCTTTTCAGCCTGCCCTTTTTCCAAGGGTTTCTTACCAACTGCTGCCTTAGCCTTAGCTTTGCCTTTTGCTTGTACCTTTGCAGCTGGCTTCTTTGGGGCTCCATACCCCATTTTCTCCAACAAATCACAGCTGCCTTGCTCACTTTGGTCTTTCACTGGAGCCACAGACCTTTTTCCCAAAGGGCTTTCCTTCCTGTAGCTTGACCCAGGCCTTCTCCAGAGATGTTCAGGGCCTTGTCTTCCCTTTTTACAAGGGCTCTTGTGTTGTTTTTTTTAGGGCTGCTGTTCTTTGTGCTGGGGCTGTTGTTGCCATTCCTTCTAGGGCTTTTACCCTTTTTGCAAGGGTTCTTGTCCTTAGGGGTTTGAAGCATGGCTGGAAAGCCCTCACTATCCAAGGATGCATCACTCACTTTTCTCTTCAAAGCCTTCCCTTTTTGCAAGGGCCCATCTTCATCCTTGAGAACCACCTCTGCAATCAACAGCTGCAGCTGCTGAAATTCTTGGGTTGTGAGCTTGCCTGCACACACCCTTTGCTGCTCCTTGTCCCTGGCCATTTTTCTGCAGTGGGCCAAGAGAACTGTCAGCCTCTCAGACTTGATGTTTGCCCAGGTGGCACCATTGAACTTTGATGTGTTCAATGTCACATTATGTGTCAGCAATTGCGTCAAGGAAGTTCTCAGGGCCTGTGGTCCAATTTGACAAGTTGGGGCAATTTCTATGATGTCCTGGAGGAGGCTTTTGCAGTACAAAAGCCCCTTCAGGTTGACAGCCCCTGCTTTGCTAATTGTTTCATAGGTTCCCAAGTCCTTGATTGTCTCAGCATGGTCCCTCAAAGTCCTGAGGAGGACCCCTGGGTCTACATCTGGCTTGGCAAAATGCCTTGCTCCACCTCTAGACATCCCCTTTTTTCAAGGGTTCCAATTCTTTTTCCAAGAATTGCTGTGTGAGACAGCCTTTTTTCCAAAGGGTGCCAGGTACAACTAAAGCTTTTTGAAGCCAAAAGCTGCAGGTCCCCATGTTCAAGGTGCAGCTTTGATGGTTTTCATGCTTGGGGAGTCTGTCAGAAAATGCTTTAAACACAGCCTTGAACAAGGAAGTAAACACATACATTTACAGCATAGACATGGACATATTTCATATACATACAAACATGTTCTTCAAACAATTTAAAATTGAACACAACAAAACAATGTGAACAAAACAATCAATAATTTGGAGCCTAGAAAAACAATATTTTTGGGCTTCAAAAAATCAATATTTTGGGCTGGAAAAATCAATATTTCTCTCCCAAAAAAAAATCAATATTTTGGGCTGGAAAAATCAATATTTCTCTCCCAAAAAAATCAATATTTTTGGACCCTAAAAAATCAATATTTTGGCAAAAAAAATCAATATTTTGGTACCCTAAAAAAATCAATATCAATATTGATTTTAAAATCAATATCCAAATCAATTTTGAAATCAATATTTTTCCCTCAAAAATCAATATCAGAAATATTGATATTACCAATACTTTTTTCAAAATCAATATCAATATATTTTTTCATAGGAAAGTATTGATTGAAATCAATATCGGATGCTCAGGGCATCCGCGGCCAGTGCTCGCTGCCGGACCTCAACCACGACCATCCGCGGCCAGTGGTCGCTGCCGGACCTCAAAGATGTCAGAAAAGATGTCAGAAAGAATGTCAAAAGATATGTCAGAAAGAATGTCAGAGAGAATGG
>VSDK01002808.1:681904-723402 GCA_009767595.1 Symbiodinium kawagutii | reverse complement strand
AGAATGTCCGAGTAGAAAGTTGTCAGAAAGAACGTCAGAAGATGTGCCAGACAGGATGTCAGAAAGAATGTCAAAAGGTATGCCAGAAGGAATGACAGAAGATTTGCCAGAAAGAATGTCAGAAGGTATGTCGGAGAGAATGTCAGACAAAAGTGGAGTCAACAAGCGGTGATGACATGACATGGTGGGGATCACTCGAAGTAAAATAATTTGTGCTTTTGGGATATGATGGATTTACCATAGAACCACTAAAAATATATTTTTAGCAAGGGATCTATAAGCCACCAAGCAAACAAGACTTAAAACGACTCACCACCAAGTGCCAAATAACAATCGCTTCCATAGTGGATTCACCGAGAGACACGTTGACAAGACGTCAACCAAAGTTAGACTTCATGTTGATACGCTTCCATAGTTGTTGTTCGCTGCTCTTGTTGTGAGATATTGATGGTTAAATGTCAGTTGTTGTTTGTGAATGCCTGTTGTTGGTGTTTGTTGGATATTTTTGACCAGAATAGTTTCAATCCACCAAGTCTAAATCACTTACCTATTGCTGGCCAGTGGTTTTAAACATGTTTTCCCCAGTAATCGACACATGGTTGGTTACTTGACTAGTATTTTTCATGGAGGTGGTTCAACCACGAGAGAAACCTGTGTTCCCAATAGCAACTGGCCAATAACTTGCGAATGAGATTGTGCCGATTCGTGGCTCTCATTGATGTTCTGGCTGGTGGCTGGTGTTCGATTCATAGCTCTCGTTGATATTTCAACTTCAACCAAACAGGTAGAACTAAATATCGATATCTGTAACTAGCGACTCTATCAACAAAAACTGTGCCAACAAGCGTCGGTGTCCCCACCGCTCATCTACCATCAATTGTGAAGGGATGAAACACCAATTTGACAGGTCTGATCACGGGCAGAAGTACGTGGTTCTTTGTAATACACCTGTTGGGGAGTACCAGCATGAAAGGTACCGTTGTATAGTTGCATACCATACTTGCAAACCTTTACAATTTGGTGCCCGCCAGATGGGTTGGTTCACAAACCTATTAAATCAATTGCCATTATTCATATCATATCACTCCTATTACTCCAGTCCAAAGAATCACCTGCACCTTCAACACTTGCCAGCATCACCCCGTACGAAAATCAGTGAATTATCAATTGCATTAAATTGCTATTATTCATCATCAAGCATCATGAATGATCATGAGTCACGAACCCATCATAAAACAATTTTCCTTTTTCACGCATTGAGAACCAGCATGACTCACTTTCCACCACCCAAATCAGCCATGATTACACATGAAAGGCAATGGTGATTCATGTACAATCCATTTATCATGAATCTCATCCATTGAACCATCATGAATCAGTGATGTTGGGAATCATCATTATCAACCAGTATCAGTAGTACCCATTATTGACCACTTGATAGTAGCCTTTGTTGGGTCATTCACCCTAACATTACTGGCTGGAGAAACCTACTAATTGATCAACGTCATTGATCATTAATTAACCATCATGATCAACTTCATGGATTATCAACCATTATCATCAACCAACATTAATCAACCAATGATATCTCATTGATCAAGATGGTTAGTAATCAATTGATCATCAATCAACCATTACACTGGTTCTTAACCAATGTTGTTAACAATGGTTGTTCAATAATCAATGGATCATGATCAACTTCATTGATTATCAACCATTATCATCAACCAGTATTCATCAACCATTCTTGATCAATCGTTGGGGGGTCCCACCGGCAGAGTGGCACCTGAGTGGCGGCAGCACACCGCCAGGCCTGGCACAGATGGCCCGGAGGCGGCCATGGTTCTGGAGGGCACTTGGGGTTTCTTGGTGGCGGAGACTGGCCCGGGGGTCTGTTGTGAGGTGGTGAAGGTGCTTGGTTGGGGAACCTGGTTGGATGGGCTGGGTGGGTTAGGCTTTGGTTGGCTTAGGGTTGGGTTGGGGTTGGTTGGGTTGGATCATTGTTTTGGTGTTTGCACATAGGTCATGTCACCAATGTAGTGTTGGAACATGTGGACAGTGACGACTATAGTAGTACTAGAAGAGGTTGATGGACTGTGCGACATTGCTTAGTTTGATTCACAGTTGTAGGTTGTGAATATCCAATGCTTGTACAACTCGTGAATTTCCAATGACATGCAATCCATAGGTAATCCCGAATCTTCCACTTACCAACTTATGATAGGTAACCATCTCTACTAACTGCGAAATTGGATGGGTAGGGAATGGTTGTCAGATGAGTTGAACCTTGATGGCCAAGCCTTTCGTCCAGTCCCTGTTTCCTTCAGCCATGGGTTAGCGGTTAGCCCTGTAGCACATCCTACCCTTGAAAGACTAACCACTATGGATGGTTTATGCCTACTCGTAGACACAATTGCTATGGGATTTTGGAAGTACCTCAGTTATAAGAAACCATCATGTGTTCACAGTCGTTGGTTAAAACCAAACCTGAAGCGACAAGCGAAAACGAAACAATCCAAACCAACCAATTCACAGCCTAAACTCATCCCAATGATTCCAAATGTGTGCCATAAACCACTACAAGGTAGGGCCTGGTAGGGTTCCCAAATATTTGAACTTCGCCAAGACTTGCCATTCTAATCATTCTACAATTTGTCAACCTAGGCATTTCTACCCTCACGGCTAGTTACTCAAGCTAAGCTATAAACCAACTTGGCAGAAGTTACGCCACTTACAGGGGTGCCCTACTTAGCTATGTCAGTTCATAACTATGATAACTATCAGTTTTAGCAGATATAATTAGGTTTCTTAACTATGATAACTATCCAGATATGATAACGATCAGTTTCATAACTATAGAAATAGTGAAATGGTTTCTTAACCAGCGAAAACCAGGGGGCCCCCACCTTGTAGGGAATGAATTTCGTGCCCCAGCCCTGGCAGTTCCAGCAACACGACGTTACCGCGCTCATCGAGGTACCGGCTCGTCCTCCGGCAACTGGGGCGAGGGTGCGCCCAGGACGAGAGCAGCTTGATGGTGACAGCAGTGATTGGTGCAGAGTGGTTGGTAATAAGCATTGGTGAATAGTAGAAGGGGAGTGTTAGGGGGTAATTAGTAGTGGTTATAGTGGTGAAATAGTTTTTAGCTAATAGTTGGTAATAAAAAGTGGATTGGTTCATAGTGGTGTATGGTGGTAGTGGTTGATACTGGAAAGGCTGGCTTCTAGTGGTTTATAGTCCAATTTCTAGTGGTTCACCTGCTAGTGGCTTGGTTCGTGGTTGAATTTACAGTGGTTGTACTGAACATTGCTCAGTAGTGGTGGTGGTAAATAGTGCAAACTATAGTGGTCAAATGTGTGTTGAGAATTGACTATGTAGGGTATGGTTAATAATTGCTAAAAGGTACTGGGTAATAGTGGTTTGATAATCGATCATTATGGCAGTTGATATTTTTGTTCATCCCACATCAGTATATATAGGAGTACAAAACTAAAGTAATTATGTATGACATGATGAATAGTTGATTGGTTAATAACTATAAAAGTTGCATAAGGTTCATCCCCTACTATTAATACTATGGCCCCAGTGTTGGTGCTTTGCACCATTTGTTGTGTTAATTGACCTATTCAACAACCAATGTTGGAGGCAAACTCCGCAAGCCGGGTTTTGCGATGCTTTGCCGCCTCCTTCTTGTTTTGTTTTTCTATTTTGGTCAAACAAAATGGAAAAGGAACCACCCTGGAGTTCCAGTGTTGTTTTTTGAAACAAGGTTCTAGATTCAATATGAAGGGCACTAAATACAAAAGGTCCCCATCATATCAGAAACTACCGTGGACGTCTTATATTCACAGAAAATTAGTACTATATAAAAAGAAGAGTTTATCTAGGTTGTTATTGGTCATCAGTCATTAGTTGTATCTCATGTATGCTATCATGATCAGGACCGCAAGCAGATTGCCCACCAAAGAAAAAGGGAGGCACACCAAGCAGCAAGCCAGCTTTTTGAGCATGATCATCCACGAATTCAACCACTGAAGACTGAGAGTGCGATTGCGCAGAATCGAGCATGATTTGGTCATTAAATACTGTGATCCTTCTTCAACAATCCATCTACTATCAACTCAATCTTCTATCAACGAATCTTCATGAAACTCTTGTTGAAAGATTGGGTTTAAGTAATCAGCAGTTCATTGCCTTCACTTAGTCACCATCAATTAATCACCATCCAACAGCCATCAATGAATCACCTTCATCACCGGCAGCAAGGTCCCGACGAAGTTCGAAACCGTGCGTTTGGTACCCTCCAAGGAGGATACCGATGCCAGTCAGGGCACTCAGCTGGGGCAGTAGCTGCTGTGGTGTGGTGTGGGTTTATCATCGCATGGAGGTTTTGCCTCGGCCCGGGTGGAGCCCCAACCACTTATAAGTTGGTTGATAAGTAACGTTGCTGGGGTTGACTGCCGGTTATAGGGGGTTATAGCCCAACTTACACCTTGTGGGTTTATCATCGCATGGAATTTCTCAAAATTGGGGCCCAAATCATCCAATAGAAATCATTTACAACGATAAACATTGATAAGTCAACCATGTTTGCCTCTTAGGTGGGGCCTGCCAATCATTGATCATGATCAAACACTATCAGCCAAGAATGTTTAACATGCCTCAACAACTATCAACATTGATTCATCACTATTAGCTATTGAGCATTACAAACCATTATATACTAATCACTACGAACCATGACTCGCCATTCTCAGCCTTTATCAACCATTCGCAAGCATTGCCACCCATTATCAACCAGAAACCAGCAGTACACATCGACATCTCAGAACCTCCACAGGGACACGTGCCCATCCAGCACCCCGCGTAGGTCGGAAGATGTTGGAAGATGCTGATCTAGGTGCGGTAGTTCCGCCGTCACGAGAGATTCTCTCACCGTCGGCGGTAGCCTTCCGTGATAGCCTACCAGGTCACATGTTGGTAGATTATGGGCCAAATTATCAAAAAAATGCACTTAGATTCATAAATTGGACCAGATCCCAATCCCAGCTGGTAGTTTCCCCAACTGCTTCTCAATGTGAGGGCTATTTCTCTTTAGTACGAGTTTTATTACCAAGTGCTTAGTGCATATGTAATATGACTATATACCAAAAAATCTACGTGCTGGGTACCACCTCGTGCCCAGTTGCTTCCAAACAGAGGAGGGGTTGCAAGTAACACCACAATGCAAGCTCCTCTAATGCATTGTGGTGAAGTGGGACGTCAAAGCTTGTTGGTGATGCAGCATACTTTATTATGTCATTGCTCATTGATCAGTTGTTGGTGGTTGCTTACTTACAGTCATTGTTAAGTTGTTTGCGATGTGTCATGTGGAAAAAACTATAATTGTCGCTGTGTTGTTGAATTTCGCTGTAATATCATCATAGAAGCCAAGAAACTTGTCATATGACATGTAATTACTCACCATACCTATAATCTCAACATTGTTTGACTGCACTTACTTTATCAACCATCTCAAAGAGACCTCTCCCATGATGTTTGGCCCCGAGAAACCGGGGGGGACGACATGGCTGATCAACCACGGATTCTTGTGGGTGCAGCATGGCCATCCACCAAAGACGTTGGGATTGCCCAGTATTTCCAGAGAACTGGAGAAGGAGGTTGTTGTTTGATTGCAAGTGATGTGTTTTTTTTTAGCTTGTGGTGAAACCCTCAAATATCCTAAAGTCTAGTCTAGATTCTAGATAAATCTAGCGCTTATTGCATACTTATATATGTATATATATCATATATAATATGGTGTCCATGTATATCACCAGGATTGGATCATCATTTGACCTCTCATTCATCATCCCATCAAACAATGGACACGACGGGCTTCCCGCAGCAAAGGCAAGTTTTTGGAGCGCACGCCTGTGAAGGCTAAGGAGACTTACATTGACATCAAGCACATCAGTGACTTGTTGTCGACACGGGTGGCACTCATGGTTGGTCCGCCAGCACCCAGATATTCCATGGGGCCGGTACCTACAGAACTGGATCATTCTGTAGGTACATGTTGATTGTTGGTAATAGCATATATGGAGTATTTGGGCAATGGTAAGTTAATTACCATTTGTTTTTGGAAATGCAAGGGATCATGGTGGATTGGACGGGATCGGTTGAACCGGTTGATTGCTCCATCCTGTTTGAAGAACAAACAAATCTTAGCTAGAACATGCTAGAACATTCATGGATGTTCAGCAACTCCAAACACTCACAAATCTTGCATGGTAATGTTTTTCTGTGTTGTGCATGGTTTATTGATCTATGTGTTATCATGTTTCATACAAAGGGATGTACACATCAATGTATATATTTTTTTTTGTTTTTGCTTATTTGGTTTGCAGCATTTCAATGTATACTATGTATATATATATATATATATATGTATATTGTACATGTATAGTGTTGATAGTGCGTAATTTCAGGGTGGATTTGGCACCGGCGATGCACATATGACGGCATATCTGGATTCGACCAGTTGATGTGCTAACGTAGAACACGCTGTGTGCATCGGACCCGTTGCCTCCTAGGTGAAGAGATGCGTGGGCATCAGGTCGGGCTGCCAGCCCTTGGGAGAGTTGTGCCCCACTGAGATGTAAGTTGACTACAAGGTTCCCCGCCTTGGTTATGAATTGGTGTTTCTCAAAATAGGGGTACCCCGAAATCATCCTTTAATAGTCATTTATAGTCATAAACCAACCATTTTTGGGGTCCCCTATTTTGAGAAACCACCAAATTGGTCAATAAGCCATTCAACTACAGTTATATCTACCATAACTGGTGGGTACCCTACTTATAAACCAACTTAGGCAATTAGGCAGGCTCACCTTGTATTATGAACTACAACTTCTGCAAGTGTTTCCTAGTTGGGCTGTTCCATGTTGTTCTTGGGTTTATGAGTTGTTAGCTTTCTGATTTTGTTGTTCTTAATCTCCAAAACAATGTTTGTAGTTTCAGGAAGACAGTACCACATCGAAAGAGCGATACCTGGCATTGATTTTTTTATGTTTTCTATCTATTTCTTAATTTGATTATTTCACCAATTTTCAGAATGTGCTCAACATTTAGTAACATGACTTAATAGCATAACTTTTCACAGAAGCCTCGCCGTCACAATACCTTAATGGTTTCTCTGAAAGATGATGAGGCGTCCGTGGTCACGCTTTGCGGTTGATTTTTGTTGGTTCATGATGATGGTTGTCACAGCCAAGATGGATGTCAATCAGTAATTGATATGAGCAACCACCTTTAGTTTGCACAACTTTGTGGGCAATGTTAGCACCTGTGTACATACCAATCTATATAGTAAAAAGAACTGCAAGCTATACCAGCAGGGCTGTGCCGTGTATCATAGGACACCTCGCATGGGTGGGTCCGTGTTTGATATCAGCTTGGGGGAATAGGTGTATTTGTGTGACATGCCAAGTTGATATGAAACTGTCTGTCATAATGGCACGGTATTTGCTTTATATCATTGGTTCTATTGGTTTCTGTACTGAAAACCATAGAAAGCCCCGGTTCATCTTCTGTAAGCCCTGGTTTCTCACTTTCCACTCTCTAAGAGTCCTGTCAACTGGAGAAGCACCACAACGACCACAAAATAACGTCATCGTGTCATGCTACCAGTCCTACCACAATGACTACCAACATCCACCAACACAAATCAACAAGAACACAGCACCCGTAGCCCATGAACATTCTCAAACAAAACCAAACCAACATAAACCAACTAGAACCTGAACGGCAGCAGTTCAAAACATGTTTCAATTCCTCGGTTCGCCCGCCTTCGCAAGGGCGAATCCGGAGCTTATTACATTCTGACGAAGATGGAGGATGACTCCATCCCCTTTCTCCTGGACTGAGCCCTGGAGCCCTGCCCATGCATTACGACGCCTCCCAAAAGTTCCGCTCCGCCACAGCTGGGGTACGCCTTATCTCCAAACCTGACCGGGATCACCAACTGGCGAGTTGGGTCAATATTAACCAACCGACTAATGGTGGATAATAACCAACAAACTATAGGGAAAACAATAGTTGAAGATGGGGAACCAGGGGGACTAAGGGTTTTGACCCACAGCCAACTTCAGAAATCTGTTGGTTGATACTAGCTGCTAGAAGGCCCCAAGGCACATGGACTTGTCAGTGCCAACTGGTTGGCACAGTGGTGGGGACCTCATGCAAGCCCCCAAGCTGAGTTATAACATGTTCGCGCGAACCCTGACGTTTGCCCGCGCTTGACTTGGAGGATTTCCCTACGTTCAAATTCCTGCGCAGGGCCATTGTTTTTGAGTTTTAAGATAATAAACCTAAATCATAAACCCTAAAACCCAAAACCCTAAAACCCTAAAACCCTGAACCCTAAAGCCCTAAACCCTAAAAACTTAAACCCTAAAGTCCTAAACCACAAATCACTGCGTATTGCCAGTGGTTTTGCAACTTCTCTAAGCCATCTTGACTTTGCACGGCATCCTTCATTGCAGTGCCGCTTTATGGGTGTGGGCGAACGTCCGGGTTGGGGGAACATGTTGTAACCCCCTTAACTGGTACTGAACTCCAGTTGATTTACTTTTAACATGTGATAAGTCAACTTATACATAGTTCGGGGCCCACCTTGCTGGATAATCCAGATGTTAGCCTACAGGTCGCTATCGGTCACTCGCTAGGATTCCTTGAGCCAGTGGTGTTTGGTTTCAGTTTCACATGACCACTCCCATGGAACCCTCTGTGACTGCTGGCGCGGGGCTGCAATTTTCACGTTGCGTGGCGCAGAGTTTTGCAGTTGCCAGTCCCTGTTGATCAGCGGAGATATCAT
This sequence comes from Symbiodinium kawagutii, assembly GCA_009767595.1. NCBI lineage: Eukaryota > Dinophyceae > Suessiales > Symbiodiniaceae > Symbiodinium > Symbiodinium kawagutii. The sequence continues at coordinate 714,545 of VSDK01002808.1, read as the reverse complement.
TTGGTTCAGAATGACTTTTAGTCATGGGTAGTCATGGTCGATGATGGTTAGTTTTAGTAATAATGGTTTTAAATTGTAAAGAACAGTTTATAATCGCCGTTGATTTAGTTCTAATGGTCTAGAATGGCAAAGAACAGTTTATGATAGCGCAGAATGAATTGTAAGCAATAGTTGTAGCTAGTAATATAGTGATGATTAATATTAGGTGATGGTGGTTTGTGGTTCGTAGTGGTTGATAAGGGTTGATAGAGATGATAGAGGTGGGTAAGCGTTAGAAAGGGCCAATGCTGGTTGATAGCAAAGGATAACATCACTCAGCAGTGACTGATCAACGTCGGCCCCAGGGGAGTGGGGGTTCGTTTGGCTGGGTTGTAGCTGAGATAGCTGAGATTAATGATCAGAACTGATGATCTCTGAACAAGTGGAGATCCATCTCTTTCAAGACACTCCAGCCATATTTGACTGCTTGGTTCTAATCATCTTTTCCCCTACAGTAATTATTACCAAATGGTTGGTTGACTCATATTTTTTCAAAGGGGTTGAAACCACTGAAACCACTAATCAGTTGATGGTATCATTTATTGATGATTATTTGTGATTGACCCCTGGTAGTCACCACCTTTCGTAGCAGGTTCACCATACTGTCCAGAAAACGGTGGATCTTTCCAGCGATCCCGCACGCGGCTGGAAACTGCTTATCGGTTTCGTCAATAGCAGCTGTGTTTTCTTTTTGCGCGAGCAATGCAACAAAAAGGCAGCTGGGCCTCGTGCTGGCCAATGATTTCTGGATCAACAAAACATTGAGAAGCTGCTTGAAGATGATTATTGATGGCGTAAATGAACAATGATGGGTGATGATTGAAGATCAAGGATTGCTTTTTTCTTGCCGCCGTCAGTGGTTGGTATAGTAGATGAAGTGTATAGCTATTGACCTGGGGCCGTTGTGTAAAATGATAGTTTGACGTGGAAAACCCAATTGTAAATTGCTATATTTCCTCTCAGAAAGACAGGAAAACATAGGACACATGTTGACTATTGCAGGGTCTTGAGACAATCCATAGATTCACCAGCTGACTTCCTGTTGCGGCTGCCATGACACGATAGATTGACCATCTCCGACAGAAACTTGAGGTGATGGTTGTCATGGATCGGCCGTACCAACTATCGACTTTCAACGATCGACTCACCATTATCATGAGTGATCATCATTCACCACAATTATCTCTCATTGACCATAAGACTATCTCATTGTCCCCTACAATCATACTTATTCCGCTATCTACTAATTGTCAAATTGTTCAAAAACCATTCTTGTTCACCAGCATCTCTGGCCATAGGGGCAAGTGTGTCAACAAGTGACGTCACGATTGTCGCTATGGATGGCCAAAATTTGTTGATTATATAAAGGACCATTATATAGTCATGATTTACCAGCAGCTTAAGCGTCAGGAGTCGTCAGAATCCCCCAATCAACGCTCCCCATGAATTCACGATCCTTGACATGTTCTTTGTCATTCTGGGTAATTATTCCCTGCTTTTCATCATTGTCTACCATGATTTGAACACCATTTCACTACAATTTAACCATCTTTCACCATCATGTCACCATTGATTCACACCTACAAACCATGATTTAACAGTCATTCCCATCATTCGTCATGATCAACCCCATGATTGAACCATCAGAACCAGCCATGAAGCATCATCCGCAACCATCATGTTTCAACCGTTGTTAGCCATCCTGTAATCACCATATTAGCCGGACCATCATTCTCTACCATAATATAGTCATGATTTAAGCCATTGAAAACCCCCCATTAAGCACCACAGTGGACTACTATCGATAATCACCTGACCTCTAATCACCATATTAGCCATTGAAAATCTATCATTTTTGACCATCCCACCATATCCCAAACGGCAGGCGGCTGACGGTCTGCGGACCGAGAACATGCCTGAAACACTGGCGCAGTACAATGCCAAGGTGTGGGTTGTTAGTCTCGCACCGGGCAACCCTGGTTGCGCCACCGTGATGAGTGGTGAATCATGAGTCACAATGGCTGAAACGTGGCAAATCAGGGTGATGAATAGTGGTTGATGGTGGTTCAATGACGGTTAAATTCAGGAGTTGGTGGTTCAAAACATGTTTCATAGGGGAATACAGTGGTGAATTAGAGGGGATAAGAACCAACAAAAATGGTGGACTAAGTACTAGTTGGTTGTTTGATAATCAGTTTGGATTTTCCCCAACTCACTTTGGAATTATTGATTTACGATTACTTTTCAGAGAGGTTGAAACCACCACCAACTAGCAATGCTCAAATAATGGTGATTCATAGTTGGTCAAATGATTGTTAAATGATGGTGAACTGCTGAAATGCTGGTGAAATTAGGATTAGTGAGGGTAAGTGAGGGTTAACCAGAGGTGGCATGGCGGTCAGATGATGGTTAATTAAGAATTGTTAAATGATGGCTCAATGTGGTTTTGCACCGTTACTTTCGACACAGAAATTGCCGTGTTTGTTGGTGGTGACCTTTGTTTCTAGCTGTCCTGGTCATATGTCAGTTCTTGCAGATAGAAGGATCAAAGCCTGCACTGCTCCTGCCCACGTGTAAGAACCTCAGAGCTTTTGTGAAAAGCTCACCTGTTCTTGGTGATGTGTCATCTTGACCCATGCCTATAGCACAATTATTCTTTTGGCGATACCAACGAAAAATGTAGGACACTTGGCATGCAAGACTTTTTACCAACTTCAGTTGCAAGACCTTTCATGCAAAAAGTTAGTAAATACTATAGTTTACCAACCCAACCAGTCAGCTTTTTACCAGCCAGTAAAATTGCTATAAAACCATTGTTTTCCCTATTGTTGTTGGTGATTATCCCCCCATTAGTTGGTTACGTAGTTATATATGGTTATATAATTAATATTAACCCATAGCCAGTAAAATTGCTGGTCAAAAGCCAGAGAAAAAACTGCAGAAGTTTCCATCAACGCTGTGAGGACGGGGCCTTCGGGCGAATGGTCCTGGCGTTGGAGTGGCAACACGTTCCTTGGCCAACTGAGTTTTCATGGGTGAGTGTGCTTACTAACCCCCACTAGGCATGGTAAAGAATGGTGGTTAATGATGACTAAGAATCTTCAAGACACTGTGATTAAGAGTGCTTAAATGATGGTTACACGATGATTCGTTGACACCTATGTTCGAGGTAAGATGTCCATGGTGGTACCCCAAAGAATTGTCAGGATACTCCACCAGCTCGAGCATCACTGGCATCGTGACTCCCAGTTACCCTCTTGTCCTGTCAAGATGCACCATGAATGCTTGAGGTCGATTCTTGCCGGAGTTAGTCCCAGAATCAATGGATGGGTTGTTAGCCAACCATCCTAATGAACAGGCTGAGGCGGATACACATTACTCAACAGGGTCTACCCTCCAGTGCTCTAAGGAAGTGCTGACCATCAGAGTCGAGTACTGGAGGATCATCCCGCAGATGGCTCCACGATTGATCCTGAATCCCCTGAGGCTTCGCTGATAGGACCATGTAGGACCGGTATCTTGATGCAGCTATGTAGGTACGTGCATAGGTGTACTCTGATCGGCTGTATGCATGCATGATCATGTTTGCAGATATAACTATGTATATCAATGATCACGGACCATCATTCAGGATTACTCAACTGTTTTCAGCAAATCCAATCATCACCACCAACCCACTTTTAACATTATTAATCAGGTACTACTCACTACCAAGCATATTCTAATCATGATAAACCATTTGTTAGGCCTAATGATTCATCTATTCATCATTCTTAAACCTATGTGACACATAGCAATCCACAATCTATTGATATTTTGCCGTCCAATAGATTCCAACATTATGTGAACATACTCAATCCAGTTTAAATAGATCTAAAATAATCCAGTGTAAACATAACAATCGACAATCATCCACCATGTATTGACATTTTGTTAACCATCAAGGCAACCTTGGCAGCCAGCAATGTTTTTCAAGGTCAACATGCTTGACGAGACCACCTTCGAGGTGAGGCTGAAATCGATCCATCGATGCGGGTCTGCGGAGACGGTTCCGCCAGGTCTGTGAATAGCAGATATACAAAAGGGCGAACCAGCTGGTTAATAGTTAATGGTTGATGATATAGAGGATAATATTTGGTGGCTATGGGTCAAGCAGCTAACCATCTTTTTTTTTAGATTGGGGATAAGTTCAACGACAATGAGAGATAATACAATAGTCAATGAAATTCTACCAGGTGTACAGGGTTTTGACACATAGCCCATAGCCATATATTACATAAGATGCTACTTGTAAACCTGGTTTTAAGAAATCATCGCTATATGAAACGATGACGCTGCATGTATGGCAAACAGACTTTAGACATCACTACTACTATATACGTGGGTAAATAGGAGATATGAAAGCCAGATGTGTTCCCTTATTGACCCATAAAACTGACCCAGTTCCGTGGGTTGAGATATCATGCGTGACTTTGGGTAATGGTGGTGTGATGGTCATATCATCGTTAGATAGTGCTTGTCTACAGGATGGCTATACAGTGATGAACACAATCCATGTTGACAGATGATTACGGAGGCCGGTGGTTCACCATGGACAAGGGGTGATTATCATGTTGAGTGTTGCTCCACAATGCCAGAATTAAGCATTTTGGATATCACTAATTCAGGATGACATCTACCGTATATTTGTTTAAGAACATGAATGTGTTGTTCTTGTTCAAAACTCCTGGGTGGACGATTTACAGATTGGCCCACGGTTGCATATTGAATGATTAACTAACAACAAGTTTCGCCTCACCATGAACAACATATTCAGAATTATTAAAGCTTCATCACCACTAATTTCTACACTCATGATTACACATTACCATCAATCTATTTCTAGATATGTGATATCATTCCCCAAGAGCATTGCCTATAAGTATACAAGCATGATATATAATCCATAATATGTAGGATTATCATTATTACTATTCATCATCAGAACTTTTTATTATCTATAATTTATAATCAGTTTTGTTGCAATAATTGTTTATTTATCATTTGTTGATATGTGTTTTATCACTGTATCATATGTATGCACACATACATATGTATGCTATCATTGTTTAATGGATTGTCCTAATGAGATTGTTTGCTATCATCATCTTTTAGCAGGCTATCATACTTTGAACAATTATCCTATAGTTTTGTTCTTATAAAGTCGCCATATGTTCATACTTTTGAGGATTACTGTGGTCATGATTGTGAGCATCATTGTGAGCATCATTGTTGAACAGTTTTTGTGTTTTTTGTCAAAGTTTGACCATTAGAGAATGAGTCAAATGCGTATTTTTGTTTTAGTACTTAGAACAAGTACGCTAATCATTTTAATCATTATTCAATCATCATTGTTATTAGTAGGATAATAGTTTCAATCTTTAAACATTGGATAATCATTAGAGTCGTAGATTGTTTAATCATCATTGTCAAAGATTCAAAGATTGTTATGTTATTTTCATGTTATAGAGAATCATCGTTTAATCATTAATAGAATCCTTCCTGTTGATTATTCTGTCAACATTATTTAGATAGTTATTGTTTACATGTTTATAAGTTGTTTACATTTCAATAGAATCATGATGGTTATTAATGTTATAATCATGGATATTGATAATTACATTGATTATAATCAGAAATTGTTAATATATAATCAATGTTATTAAGTTATTAATATAATTCATATTTACATGTTATTGTTTATTAATGTTATTATCATGGTCATCATTTTCAACGAATCCCCCCCGTTGAATGGCGCCATACCCACCATAACTGCCCAGGTGCCTGTTGTCGCCGCAGCAAGAAGCTTCAGCCCGGATGCCAAGTACTCGTCCCCACGGAATCTGTGGGCAGTGCTAGTTTCCTGGGATATAACTGATAGAACCATGGTAAATCATGGTTAGTAATGGGTATGGTAGTTTTGTGGGATATAGCCGTGGGAAATCATGGTCCATTTCATGGGTTTTATTTCACCTTGGTTCAGATGAGGCCCTAGAGAGTCACAAGGCCATGGCGCGATCCACACTGGTGGTCCATAATGGGTAGTTATGACTCATAATGGTTGATAATTGTAGTTAAGAACGGCTATAAAACTGGGATATACCCATGCTTTGAAACCAATGGTAAATCATGGTTAGTAAGGGGTTTATCATTGATAATGCCTTTTAATCATGATTGATAATGGGTAACTGGCATATAAACATGGTTGTAAACCCTTTAAGGTCGCTCATAACCCATTCAAATGTGGTGAACTACCAATTATGAATTGGAGATGCGCATCCATGGGTGATCATCATCTGGATTTTCATTGGCCGGTCATCATTGATTAATTGGTTGCTGAGTGGATGATCAGTTGATCGGCGGTTTATCATCACTTGGTGTTCATCACACGGTCAAGGGCTGGTTGGTCTGCTTGGTGGGTTGAAACAATTTTGTCATTATCGAGCACACCGGGGAATGCGTTTTTTTGGAGGGTATGTTTTTTTTTGAGGGGGATTAATTGTTTTTCACGAGCAACCGGAGTATCATGATGATTTTTGCGGTGTTTTTTAATTGCTGGTGCTTGTGCTCTCTCCATAGGAGTGCCCCGAAACATTGAATCAACCATAGAGAATCATAGATAGAAAAGTCATAATGAATAATCATCAATGAATAAGTCATAAATTAACATAAATGAATGAAAACGTAAATCACATGTTTATTTGAACCGGCTAAGTCATCCACTTGTGGGTACCCGACCTGCCGCACCATGGCACCGCGCACGAGGTCATCCACACCCCTTGATGTACTTGTCCACTTCCGACGAGGCGCTGTGGGGTGTGGTGGGGCGGCTGCTGGTGGTGTGGTGGTGGTGGTGGTAGCAGCAGCAGTAGCAAGAAAAGCAGCAGCAATAGCAGTGGTTGCTGATTTTTTTTTCGGATTTGTCAGTGCTGCTTGGTGTTCTTGTTGGTGATTTTGCCGGGTTTTGCTGTTGTTGTGGTTGTAGAGTTGTTGGTTTTGTTTCAGGGACCGAAGCCCTCCACGGGCATCCTTTGCCGGTCGCAAGGGTTTTCGTTCTGTTTTTCTCCATGTGTGGTTTCCTGTATTGTTTGCCATAAACCAATCCAGTGTTTGATCATGATCTCTGAAAGATCATGTTGTCACTTCGATGTTTCAGGGATGGACCAGGTGAGACAGTGAAACATGAATCAGTTCTTGGTGGACCATGGCTGTGGGTCAGAACCCTTAGTCCCCCTGGTTCCCCATCATTAACCGTTGTTTTCCCTATGAAATTGTTGGTGATTATCCCCTATGAAATTAGTTGATTATGTAATATTGACCCATAGCCATATAGCTGGCATATATCCCCTATCATTAACCATTAAATGCCATTAACCAGCCATTTTATAAACCCAGCTCGCCATATATAGCTGGTATATCCTATAGTTGCTAGTTGTTATCCCCTATCAATCACCACTATCCATTGGTTCGTTGGGCTATTGTGTTAATAGCTATCAACCATTAAATATCATTAACCATTAAATACCATTAAATACCATTGACCTATCATTAACCATTAAAATATCCTGATGTCTTCCTTCAACGCACCGCGGTTGCAGGGCATCTATGTGGTGATCGTCCCCTTCCAAGGCATTTCGGTGAAGGACGAGGACGGCGCCAAGCCAGGGATGTCTCTCAAGATTGACCGCAGGAAACGGCCAGGACAAGGGTCCAAGGGTCCCCTAGTGAGCTGAGTTGATCTTTAATGGTCTCTAAGTGAAGGTTCATACATGTATTTTTGACGGTCTCTAAGTCACTCTAAGTGAACGTTCATACATGTATTTTTGATTGGATATATATTTCAATCATGTACAGATTACATTTACTTGAAGACTATGAGTCAACTTGTGCCAAAGCTGAAAACCAACTTTGACCAACTTATGCATTTGATTTTATTTGATTTCCTACTTAAGTGGCTCCTTAGCCAACTTGTAACCCATACCTTGCCGCTTCAGGACTTTTACACCTTCGTCACGCACCTCCTTCGAGATGCCACTCCTCTGGACTGACGAATCGCGTGCATCGCACGGGTGCGGGGAAAGGATTTAGAATGTCACCTATCTTATTTCAAGTAACTAGAAAACTAACCTATCTGAAACAGTAGTTAATGTGAACACTTTAGGAAATATTTGTGTATCATTCGGGATTCATCCTTGCTTCAAAACTTAAACATTGTTTACTTTCCTGGTAACGAAATGCTTGACCCTATGAAAGGGTATCTCAGATGATTTGGTTGCATCCTGCCTACTATCCACTAGCAAATAAGTATATAGAATAATTAAGATAAATTCAAAAACAAACTTATATTTATGTGTTTCTTAATGCAAAAACTTATGATACGCGATGTTTGTTCATATTCATTGACGACAAAGTAAGTTTGATAATTGCCAATGACTACTACTGCCTAGTAACGGCTGCGGCTGTTTGTTTGAGCATCGTTCTTTGTGTCTCAGTTCCTGGCTAATGATCGTCATTTGTTGATGATGGTTGAGAACGATTATTGCAGATCATGGCTGAAATTGGTTGAGTGGATAGCTCTTCATAGTCGCTACTAACAGCGCTGAATGTTGACAATTGCAATACATTGCAATCATAGTTAGTTATTAAGCATCAAAATTGCCCATGTTTGTGAACGCGATGCTTGTTGCACACTATGAACAGCTAATTATGGTCATTATTGATCAGTAAGCAAACACTTGTGGACAGATTCAAATGAATTTTGAATCTAAACATATTTCCATGATTGAAAATAAACCATGATTGAAAATAAACATCATCACTATTTTCGAATAGACCTACCAATATGATCAGTTTGTTTTACAGTATTCCATATCGGTAGATGTTACTTGATGTCAATGTGTTTCCGAACCTGCACTTTAACGCATGGTCCTCAACTGCCAAAGGACCATGACGACCATGGTGAAACAACATGGCTTGACATGGTTTGTATGAATGTGGTTACGGGTTTTGGTTGTAGTTTTTCAATGGTTGATCATAGGGGAAGACGATCCCAGTTATAACCAAATATACCGTGAAATGGGTCGTTGAAAATCCCAGCAGATCGACTGGTTTGGCCATTGATGTGAGAAGAGCTGGGATACAGACAACCACAAGCACCTATCTATTCATCAACTATGTTTGATGTTCGGTTCAAATGACATCTCCAAGGGGTGGTTCCCACATGGCTCCCAGTCGTTCATGGGTGAACAGCTGGGTTGCGGTCAGTGCTTCATGAAATACTTCATTTCCCACGCTGCTAGCATGCTGCCAGGGGAATCCTTAGTTAATGAATAAAACAGCTTACATTTGAAACTGTAGTTAAATGGTGTAGTTTCACCAGCTTATATATAACCCTAACTGGGGGTCATGAAATGATTCATTTTCTGCGCTGCTATCATGCTGCCAGGGTACACAACTGGGGTGCCGCCCATGTTACAACGTCGCAGCCTGGTCGAGGACCCATCTCCCATTGCCAGCGTTCAGCTCTTCAACTTTGACGCAAGACAAGCGGTCCGGAAGCGCAGACAGGTTCCACTTGAAACGTGGTGTGGTGGGGCCACTGCTTGGATCAAGGGTTAGTTCAGCTACCTTGGAGGGTTTGTAACCATGGCTATAGCTGCCTTGTAGGGTTTCTAACCATGGCTATAACCCCAGCTGCACGTCCAAGCAGGGAATCTCGAGGGAATTCATAGGTTCACGAGACAATTTGAGGATGTTGGGGTTCCCTGCTCTTGGGGCATCTACCGGAAGGTTACACCCTGGTAGACTAACATAGCAAATCACCTATTTTGTAGAGAAACCCAGGGAAACGATTCAAAATTGTTGGATTTTCCAAAACCCCATACCCCTGGTTCCCCTATCATTAACCATTGTTTTCCCTATTATTGTTGGTCATTATCCCCCATTAGTTGGTTGATTAATATTAACCCATAGCCACCTTTGATCGTTGGTTATCCACCGGAGACCTTGGGTCAGAAGCCCAGGTCAGAGCTTCCCATGTGGACGCCTCTCCGTTGCAGGCCGTGCACGGGAAGACCGGGGTCGGGGAGTGATGTGTAGCCAGTTGGAAGCCGAGCTGGGAATGTCATCAGCTGAGAGGTATGAAGCTCCATCCGTAGAATCCCACCATAGATGGTAGATCACCAGCATGGCTACGGGTCAAACTGAACCAACAAAATAGCTGGCTAATGGTTCATGATAGGGGATAATGACCAACAAATATAGGGAATATATACCAACTATATGGCTATGAATCAAAATTAACCAACAAAATAGGGATAATAAGCAATGATAGCAGTGGGAAAACAACGGTTAGTGATGGGGGAACCAGGGGTACGGGCTTTGCGCGCACCACGAACTTGCGCCCACATCTGATCTGCAGAAGATCCAATGGATGGCAGCTGCCACACGTTATGCAACAGCGCCTGGGTGTCAACATGCACCTGAGATCCTGGTCAACGAGGAACATGACAAATGGGCTGAGCTCGCCGAGATGTTGCAGACGCCCCAAGACATCAGTTGTTCGATCCACTTATTTTATGACCTATGAAGGGTCATTAGAAGGGATGGCCGTCTCCTCACAGGGAGTCTGGAATGGTGAGACCCAGACAGGAGATGTTCACTATTCGATCCACCTATCTATAGACAATGGCCTGAACATTTTGTTGGACGACTGTGCAAGGGCACTTCGGAAGACCCTTGAACTCATCGACTTGCTGCAGCAAATTCCAGTGTTGACGGGCAAGGAAGACCACGACAGCCATCTAATATACATATATGTCCCAAACACGGAAAGATTGTCGCTTCAATTTCTATAGCCTGTAGATGGCTAATGTTGGATCATTTGAAAGGAACCACCATCGATCAAGACCTTTTGTGACAAAACCGTTGAATCAAACATGCTCCAGTTGCTCCGTTGAGCAATGCCGAACTCGCACAGCTGCTAGTGAACTGCCTACTTTTTCTTGGGAGTGAGCCCGCTTCGTACTGGCCGGGAAAAGCAGCATCCATGTACCTCAGGATGTTCAAACACGTAGAATGAACTCATTATCAAGTAGGATGAACTCATTGATGAATACTGCGGCTATTCAGGGCCAAGCCATGGATATCCAGTGATGAACGTCATAACTGGCATTAGTGGTTCCCCGAGTCTAGCCGGTCAAGGCAGTAAGTAGAGGATGTAAAAGATATTTGTGGGAATTATCATAGGAACTCTTCGGCACCCTTTACGTTTGAGGTACTTTTCACTGAAGTCTGGTTTTGGCAAGGAACTAAACAAACCCATGGGAAAGTATAGAAATGTGCGAAAAACTAAAGCCAGCTAAGAACATCTAAAACGTTCCCTGGCAGATCTGCTCTGATTCAACTCTCCCTGGTCCCTTGCAGAGCTGCAGGCCCAGTGGATTGTTACTTGGGTTGATTTGGTGGTGCATTTACATTTGTCCAATACGCTTCTCCAGGGCCCTTATTCTTGGTGACCATATCCTTGTCCTTAACCCAAACATCAGCATTAATTTGTGAGGCTGGGCATCATTTTTCTCCTGCCCACACGGGTTTCCCCATGAGAATCCTACCCCCCCCTACTCCAACCCAACCACAACGAACCAACCGCTAAACAAAACTGAGTAAACCTATTACAACCGATCAAAATCTAAACCAAACTCAAACAGACCTAAATGAATCTTAAAACATCTGAAAAGATCTAAAAATGTTCTTTGCACTTTGAGGCGCATTTTTCTCAACTTGACCTGCTTACTTAAACGCAGCTCTGCCCAATGTTTTTTTGATGGTTTGATTTTGATGGTATTTCCCCGATTCTTTTAAACCACTGTTTGTTTGTAGGTTGCAGGCTAAGCTACCCAGACCCAACTTGAAATGGCCATTGAAGTTGACTCACAACTATAGATTTCTATTTCTTTCCTGTGAAGGAACATTTTATAAATTCTTGGGCCTGAGGAAGACAAAAAAGGTATCAAACAAAGAGGGTAGCAAAGGGTTTCTAAGAAATTATCCATGTTCATTGCTTCGTATTTTCAGGTGTTTGTGTTGTTTTTTTCCATTTGTTGTGACCATTAAACCTTGGCTGTTTTTGAATTATGGACATGCATGGATGATGCTGAAGCGTCGTCAACAGTTTTCAATCATCGTCAACCATCGCCAACCAACATATTGAAAACCCTGAACAAGCTTGCCAATCACCCACCCAAGCAAGCACCCAAATTATATTATACACCTTACCATTGGCAAGCCTTACCATCTAACCAACTGACAAACCCACCAGCTACCCAACCACCCCTTGCAACCCACCTTCTTCATCTCGTCCCACCACTGCAGATGGGCGCTGGCTCGTTGCACGTCATGGACTTCTCATCGGCATCAGCGCGGGCTCCAGGGCTGGTGCAATCATTCGCGGGGTGTCAAAGTCAGCTGATCGCCGCTGATCACCAACAATGACCAGCAACATGGGTTGCATGGTGTGCATACTTTTTGGAGTCTCTTCGTTTGAGATGTTACAAAATGTTGCCATGATTGGATTTACCCTAGAAGGCAACCTGAATGGTCATTTGATATATTTGATAGGTTGCACTACAGTTGATTTGATCGTCAATAGTGGTTGGTAAGCAATCATATGACTGTTTCTCTAGGATTAGTTGTTGGTTATGTTTCTTAGATCATTGATTATCAATACATGGTGATTTGACGGTGTTACACATCAACAGTACCATGGTGAATCGTCCAGGGGTTAATGGTTCATAGCCCATAGTGATTTATTGACTATATGGTGGTTTCTCAATATAGGGTCACCCCCAAATCATCCAATATTAGTTACTTAGAGCAATAAACCAACCATTTTGGGGGTCTCCATTTTGGGAAACCGCCGTATACTCGGATGTGCGGTGAGGTTATAACCGAAAAATAACCATATCAACTAACCCTTTCAGCTGGGTTTGAACACTTGAGACCTCGGTGATTGCAACCAGTTGCTCAGTGAGGATGCACATCTACAAGGGGGACCTCGAAACACTTACAATTTGCTTTATAGCAAACTTAATTGGTGTATGTAAACGACGAATTATCGGTGGTGAACTAACCAAGATTGCAACTGCTGGGGGCCCACCTAGTAAGTAGTATTTATCCATACCTGCGTTCTAAGTGTTGTGAACCATTTTTAGCGACTATTCATCACCATCATTTCTCATCCTACCATCATTTTTCCACATCATTTCATTTCACCAACATTCATAGCCATCACTTTACCAAAATTCATTAATCACTATTCCTAGTAACCATTGATAACCATCATTACCGGAACCGTTCTTAGCTTCCGATCACCATCATTTTACCAACATTTTCTGAGTATTGATCATCATGATTTGACCATTTTCTAGGTAAGTGGAAGGGTCGAGATTCTTAGGCATTACTGATCCACCATCACCTCTCATCCTACCAACATTTATTAATCACCATCATTCATTAATTACCATTCTGAATGTTTAGCTACTGATCCACCATCATGTTACCATGATTTTACCACCATGACCAATCATTGATAGCCATCATGAACCATTCTTCGCCATCATGAATGATGATTATTATCAACAATTCTTAGCCATCATTAATGATTAACCATTCTCAGCCATCAATGATGGTAAGATGATGTTGATCATTAACCATTCTTAGTCACTGATCAAAACTGGTTGGTGGTTGGTGGTTTCAATCATTTTTTATTTTTCCTATTTTTTTATAAACAACTGGTTGGTTGACTTGCGCATATTTTTCAAGACGGGGTGGTTCAACCACCAACCAGTTGATGTTCATTATCAACCATTATCATCCATATATAACCATTATTAACCATCATTAACCACTAGTTCACCATGGGTGGTTCAACCATCAACCAGCTAATGATCATTATCAATCATTATAACCATGTCATTAACCATTATAACCACTACTAATCACTATTAACCACTAGTTGTAGGGCTGGTTCAACCACCAACCAGTAGTAATGATCATCATTGGCCATTATAATGAGTAGATTAACCATTAGTAACCACTATTAACCACCAACCATAGGGCTGGTTCAACCACCAAGCAGTTCTAACTTCCACCAACCAGAAAATCAACCTATCAACCATTATTAGCCACTATCAACCATTATCAACCACTAGGTAACCATAGGGGTTCAGCCACCAACCAGTAGGTATATCATTTCTCTGGGGGAGTCTTGGGGCCCCGAGGTCAACTGTGGCCGCTGGATGCCGGGCAAGCTCTCTGCGGACGTGGGCGATGGGCAACGGCCGCTGGGGCACCAACCATGGCAGCCCTGACAGCCCAGGGGGAGCTGCAAGGTGGGGATCTGTCAACGACTCGTTGGGGAACAGAACTCGGGTCACTAGGAGCTATTGGAGATATGACTGGATGGTTCAATGGACTATGAACCAGCTTGTAAGCTATCATTGATCAGTATTAAGCTTATCTAGCTCACTAGAGTTCAATGGCCAATCTTGACCAATCTTCAATGGGGGAGCTCACGTTGGTGTTTATTTTTGGGGCTGTGAGCGGTATTCCAATGCAAAGTACACTAAACTAGATAAATATACAGGAAGTTTTTGGACATTTCATGGTATACCGAATTATGCATGTGTGGATTGTACCTAATAACCTAATGCATACACATAGGATCTAGTTGGTGGTTCTAAATTTTAGGCAGAACGTTTGATTTTCCCATGTTTGCGGTGGTGGGTTGATTGACCAAAATGCTTTCATTGGGGTTGTAACTACCAACCAGCCAGAGAGTGTCAATGAATGCTTCGCCCTCAATAACAGGTGGTTTCGGTTCAACTTCAATGATCATTCCTGGTTGGGACATGACACCGATGCCAATGGACATACTTCCATCCACGGAAGCCTGGGAGAAGTCACGTTGGGGCATGGATCTCAATGACTGTGGGCGCCCTGTGCCTGGGCTGGCTATGAGCCAAGCCTCAGGGATGGTTCTTCAGGAAAGTGGGCCAGCCACACTTTCCTGGAAATAGTCACAGTTTGATCTTTCATAATTCCAGTTATGTTTCCAATAAAATTCCAAGCTCACCAAAGCAGATGTAATTTGCAGATTCATATGTTATTGCCATGTAACATGTGTCGTTTTTCGCAAGCATAGGTCCACAACTACTTTTCACCCTGTGGGCAACCACTGCTTTTAATGCCGCAACAACTATTGTGTAACTCAAGGGTCTTACCTAACATAAAGGATCAACCATTGTTTGGCAGTGGAATGCCAGGGTATACCCTCAGCCTGCCAGTGGAGAATCCACCATAGAAATGGCTGAAACCAGGGTTTCCGATCATTTTTTTCCATCGCCAGGTTAGTTGAATCCACATGTTTTGATAAGAAACCCTGGGAAACCAGCCATTTCTATAGTGTATTTTCCTGTGCCAGGTTGGTTTACCAAAGGGTAATGGCTAAAACTTCACCAGTAAGGGCTTGTGATGGCTAACAAGCTACAAAATTGTGGTTTCAAACATTTTTTATGTTGTCTAGAAGTTATTAACGAGTGGTTGGTTGACTAATATTTTTCATAAGGGTTGAAATCATCAACCAGGCTAGTTGATAGTGGTGAAGAACATCATCGATCTCTTGGGTTTGCTGATCCGAGGTTTGCTCTGCAAAGGCCTGGACGTTGGGAGTCAATGGATCACAAGGGCACGGTGACTCCCCTCTGCAGAGACATGCTTTCTGACGAAGGCTGAGGAGATCCATGGGGAGATTTTCCTGCATAGGTTTTCTTTCATAGGATTTTATGCAGGATTTACTTTTTTCGGGTTTTATGCGGGATTTTGCCAAAAACCCTTTGATTTGATCAGTTGTTTCTTCGTTTATAACACCTGCAGGATATATGAATCGAGTTTCCAAACCTGACAAAACAGCCGCTGGAGTGGCTCGAGGAATCAATTATAGTAGCGTGCTTGACAAATCTGCCCCTGAGAGTGAATCGGATCCATATGTGCTGCATGTGTATTCATGCATATATGCCTCCATGCATTTGATGCACACGCATGAGCACCTAATACCAACAACACCTGTGGTTTTGGTGGTATATTACATCAACTTTGCTATTTGTGTTATTGAGTATAGCGTTTCTGTGTTTGCTTGTGGCATCTCATGTGGTGCAGGCCGTTTGCGCTTTGCTTGTGGCACAGCGACATGGATGCTGCTTGCCGGAATTCACCAGACGTTGGAGTTTAGCAGGATGTTTGATGGTAGATTCTCTTCTAGAAAGTGAGGTCAACGTTGAATAAGAATAGCTGTGCTGCTTACGGTTACAATCATGGGACTGGCAGTTCACCCTGTACGTATTGTCAACTTTGATGGTTGATTGTTGGCTGATTTGTATACGGGATTTTAGCAAGGCTACTCGGTTAGATGGGAAATCCACCGAGTCAGTATTCTCACCTCGAGTTTTACCACAGATAGCGAACAGGAAGGCCAAGTTGTCCATCGATCATGTGCAGTTTGGGGTTTAAGGTGGTAGAAACAACCTCGTAAGATAGGCCTATGAGGTAGGTATAGCCATGGTAGATAGCCCTGTGAGGTAGGTATGACCATGGTGGATAGGCCTATGAGGTAGGTATGACCATGGTGGATAGGCCTAAGAGGTAGTTTTACAAAAACTGTATATAATCATGGTTTTAATGATGCCTCCCGGAGCAAAACTACTGGCTTCGCAAGTGCCCTTGCTACCACGATGGTTTATTACATGAGGAGTGCTGTAACATTTTTTGCTCATGGAACTACAGTCACTATGGTGGTCCAAGCGTCATCGATGGATGGTAATAGTAGGTGCTTAAATAAGTATGGTGGTTTGCATGTACTATAGATACATGTATATATACCTATATAATCCTATATATATACACATGAAATTATATGTTTTACACATGAGTACAATTATAGAATTAAGATAGATACTCTGGATAGATACTGTGTTCTGTCTCTTACTGAATATTTCAATAATATCATAACAAATCTGTGATATACACTTATGTTGTAGTAATTATCCACCTACAGCAGTGAAGCCGGCTCTGAGGAACTGAATGCTCCATTGTTTGCAACTATGGTGAAATAGGCCCTGTGACACGGGCCCAGAGGGGCCTGGTGCGTCGCACGTTTGGTTGGCTATCACAAGAGGTGGTTTCTCAAAATTGAGACCCAAAAAATGGTTGGTTTATTGCAATAAATCTTTAATCATGGGTGATTACAATAAATCCTTAATAATAGGCTTACTTTTATAAATTGTTAATAGTGGGTGATTTCGGGCTACCCCACTCTTAAGAAACCTCCAAATAGTCCTTCAGGGTGTTGAGAATGGGTCAAATTGAGCTGGCAGAGAGCGAAGGGAAGTCATGGGGGTTTGACTTGTCAACTCAGACTCTCATGATCTCTCATGATTTCCCAGTAGCCGATAGGTCGAGCAACGTTTTGAGCAGAGGTGGTGGTGCCATCGCCGCGACGTTCATGTTGTTTTTGGTTGAGAGTTTTGGAGCTGGCGTGCTTAAGACCATCCTTTGCTCATGCATGATGTTTCTCCAAAGTTTGGGCATTGCCGGGTGAACCCTTGAAAACACAGATTTAGTCAATAGTACTTGGCATGGAAAGAAGGGGCAACAGTTTTGATCATTGATCAGTACTATATATCGTTTTAGTCACGGGCATCGCTGTGTCACTGTGTCGAAACCGCCTGTAACTGTAAAGAACAATTGTACCAGCGATCCCCAAGGATACCAACAAGAGATAGAACTAGTAATCTTTTTGTCACAACTACCCGGTTTTGAAGACCTCGTTGTGCGTACAAAGGCTGATCATGGATAGAGGTTCATTCAGTGGATCACAAACTCAGGAGTTCAACATATTTCATACAGATCGATACAAAATGACACAATCTAATAGAATTTATTTGTTTTTAGTTGAATTTGGTCTTATTCTAAGATTCACACTGCAATTGCAGCATATTGTTTATCCACCATGACTTTTGGGCGTAGCCCATTATAATTGGCCTTTGGTTTTTCCTGCCTTAAAGACATTGGCTACAACAACCCCCTACTACTGCTGCGACTCCTACTACTACTGCTACTACTACTACTACTACTTCTACTGCTGCTACTGCTACTGCTACTACTACTACTACTACTTCTACTGCTGCTACTGCTACTGCTACTACTACTACTACTACTTCTACTGCTGCTACTGCTACTGCTACTACTACTACTATTACTACTACTACTATTACTACTACTAGTAGTACTACTACTACTACTACTATTATTACTACTATTACTATTATTACTATTACTACTATTACTACTGCTACTATTATTACTATTACTACTACTACTACTATTACTACTACTACTACTATTACTACTACTACTACTACTACTACTACTACTACTACTACTACTACTACTACTACTACTATTACTACTGCTACTGCTACTGCTACTGCTATTGCTACTGCTACTGCTACTGCTACTGCTACTGCTACTGCTTTTGCTAGTGCTACTACTACTACTACTATTATTATTACTACTGCTACTACTACTACTATTACTACTACTACTACCACTACTACTACTACTACTACTACTACTACTACTACTACTACTACTAATATTACTACTACTACTATTACTACCACTATTACTACTACTACTACTACTACTACTACTACTACTACTACTACTACTACTACTACTACTACTACTACTACTACTCCTACTGCTACTACTACTACTACTACAATTATTTCTAGTGCTAGTGCTACTGCTATTGCTACTACTACTACTACTGCTACTACTACTTCTACTGCTACTGCTACTGCTACTGCTACTATACTATTATACTACTATACTACTATACCATTACCACTTTCCGTTACTATACACATATATATATATATATATGTGTGTATATATATATAAATGATACCCCTACCGCTACAACCATCAGCAAGAGTAGCAGTAGCAAGTGATTATTGAGCTACTTAGCTACAATTGTATCTACCGGAAGTGGTAGATACTCTTGTTATAAACCAACTTAGCTTACTAGGGGCCCCTGTACTAATGTTAAGGATAATAGTAACGACATCAATGATGCTACTGATGATTGTGAGGATCATGACAAGAGTGTTATCATTACCAAACAGTTATAAGCATCCTTAACCACTCTGGATCGTTGATTACCATCCCAAAGCACTATCATCAATGGTTGTAAACCACACCAATCAATGGCTGCAAACCACCAATCAATGGTTGCACACCACCAATCAATGGATGCTAACTTTGCCAGCCACCTTCATGCTTGCTAGCCCACCATCAATGCTTGCTAATCATTCTTAGTTAGGATCAACCGTGATGCATCCTTGTTTGCCCGGGCTTCTCACAGCGCGACCGCAGGTGCACCGTGGAGAAGCTCGTTTATTTTGGCGAGTTTGCGTCAACAATTCTATGATTGAGTACAGGCGGCAGTGGGGTAAATCAAGCCTAAAGGTTGGTGAATGATGGAAAATCTGTGATATCCTGCCTGTCAGTGGAAACAAGGAATATTAAGCCATTATGATTACTGAATATTAATGATATGTAAATGTATACTATATATATATACATATTTGCACATACAATAAGTATTGGACATTGATGGTCAATGATGGTAAGTCATTGTGAAACCCATCCAAGATATGGGGAAAAACCTTGGGCACAGCCTCACAAGCTAAATGATCATACTGGGAACCTTTCTGAAATGTACAAGGTGACCTTTCGGAAGTGTACATGGTGGGCCCCCACCCTATCAACCAACTGATAAATATTTCAGGGAGCCCCTGATATGTTTCTTTTCCCGCTTTCCACAGTTTGTTGCTCCGGCTGCCTGGTAGTGTCCCATCAGCCGCTCTGGGTGATCATTGCAAGTGGTCCCCGGTACTCAAGCAGAGCCCCAACGGCTGCTGCAAGACGCAGCGGTCTTGGCGGCGTTGATGGAAGAGATCATCTGACTGGATCCCAGTCCAAGTCCATGCGACGACTCGGGTTGTGGGAAGCCGCGTGGAAATGGAGAATGATGGCATGTCAATGTGCAGTTGGTAATTCAAGCAGGTGACTTGTGAATGGTTTTCTTGCTACGTTCCACGGTTTGGCCGGTGACACCAACACATGGTGTCAAGTACCTAAGCACGAAAGAACCACAATTATTTTCACAACAAACGGCGGCTTGCGTTAATCATCGCCAGGGAAAACTTCACCATGGTCACCGTCACTCTTCATTGGCAAGGCTAGTGAAATCTCGTGAACACTCGGCCTGTGGGGCTGTCTGAAAAAGATGGATCACACCCATGATTTCAAAACATTCAAAGCATCACTTGATATCAATTATCCTGAGTCAAAGGTGTAGAGTCAAGAAAGCTGCGGTTGTTTTATTGATATGAGCGTGTTTATCAACATGGAGAACCCACAAGTTATAGGTGGCTTCTTACTATCAAAGGTTTTAAACAGAGGATTTTGGAGCACCCCTATTTTCAGAAACCATCAAATGATTTTCCCTGATACTTCGTCGAAGCAAGCAAATTGCAGATATTAGGGGTATAGCTACTAGAACCGTTGACAAAAAGTCAGCCATCTGGGTGAATGAGCTACTGCTTTGCCACTGAGAGGCTTATCACTGGTTTGCCCCACTAGGGCCCCACTAATATAGCCGACATTTGCTTTAATTAGCTATGAGAAGCAGGTACAGATGTCCAGGTATGGCCCGTGTTAGAGGATTTGTGTTGGAAAATTGTTGGTTATTCCAACCCATTCATAAGGAGAGATGCACATGTAAACCCAACCATCAGAAAATATGCAGACGAACAGCCACATAAAGACCTTTTGGCTTATCAAATTGACCGTGAGTACACGCTTTGGACCAGCTATATCCACAGTTTTACTTACCTTTGGAACATGTTTCCTGCCATCCCTTCACCCAAAAGTCGCCGTAACGCAACGCAAAAGGGCTCCCCAAAAGAGGGAGTGCTCTGAGCCGCAAAAGTGCTGCCCGCGCTCGGGTGGCGACAAGTGGATAGATCGAAGCTATCGCTTGCCCTAAGCACACTTGTTAATATGGAAAAATATGTTTTAATTTTAG
The DNA here is from genome assembly GCA_009767595.1 of Symbiodinium kawagutii. Taxonomy (NCBI): domain Eukaryota; class Dinophyceae; order Suessiales; family Symbiodiniaceae; genus Symbiodinium; species Symbiodinium kawagutii. The sequence continues at coordinate 693,256 of VSDK01002808.1, read as the reverse complement.
ATTGTAAAGTGTTGGCAGCAGATTGTATATAATAATTATGTTCATTTGATACTCTTGATTATGTAAAATGTGTGAATGCTTTGAATTATATGATTGATATACGAGGTGCACAAGGGAGCTACAGACTGGTGAAAGGTCAATTGACCATGAGGGGGACAGTGGTTCATAGTAGTCAATGATGTTATTGACCACTGCAACCGGTTTCGATCAAGAATGACAAGTCACGAACAATCAATCCTTATCCTGACCTTATTACCCTCTGGAAAACTAAACTGGAAGTGGAAATCCACTATGTATAGCAGGTTCTTCTATTAAAAAGCGTGAAATTTGATGGTTTCTTAGACATTTCTAGTATTTGATTCTCCGACACCAGTTTTCCACTGCACAAGATTGACAGTGGTGGGTTGCGGCCGTATAGATCTCTAACTACTAGCAGTCACTAGTCATAGGTCTTGGAGAAACCATTCAATTCCGATGCGGATTTTTGTTACATCCGTGATAGCTCCTGGAGACCATTGGACAGCACTTGGACAACTGTCCAAAGCGTCTAACTACCCTGATTCAGTGGATGAAACCAACTGTGACCAAGGTTAGCCACTTGACCCAAGATGATCCATGAAGTGAATGAATGTGCAGGGTTTCATGCTGAAAGTTCCTGGGGTCTTTCCACAAATTTCACGAGTTTTGCTTGGGGAAATTCCTCAAGATCATCCCAGCAACCTGCCTGCGCATCTTGGCTCTAGCGGCGTAGCGGCCGCACGTCGCAAGTGGCTTTTACTCCACGCTCGCAGGTGAGGAGTGGATGATTGTTTAGATTGTTTGGTGAATGAGAAGCAACAAATAGGGAACCCGAAAAATCCAACAATATTTTGAGAAACCACCATATCCTTGATGTTTTGATCCAACAAAAACCTATTTTGGTGAAGAGAAGGAACAAACAGAAGGGTATGGTGGTTTCTCAAGCCGTAGTGGTTTCAAAAGCCGTAGGGAACCCTGAAAATGGCTGGTTTATTGCTATAAATGGTTGATACAGGATGATTTGGATTTGGGGGTACCCCTATTTTGAGAAACACCCATATAACAAGTGGAGATATTATATATATATATATATATAACAAACTAACAATCAGGGGCATCACCAATCATGATGCTTCACTAGCTCGTCTTGACAACCATGATACCCAAACGGAATCATTATTGCGCTAGTCAGTTTGTCGTTGTGTGGGTAAATGGCTGTGGGTCAAGAGCCCGTGCAAATGAACAAATTAGTCTCACTGTTGGGATTTTAACCTCCCAATTGTGTGGGATTTTCCACTATGACGCACAGCCATCATGACAAACAAACGTCAACTAACTGACAAATCCCTGGTGGTTAACCGTATACCATGCCACATGAACAAGTTTTTGGCTGATTGCTATGGACCCAAGCACGTGTCATGTCCACAAAGGGTGGTACTGCAAACTCCTTCGCCCCTCCGGAAGAGCCCTTGGCCGTCCCTGGTTGATTGGTGTGGCGATTTGCTGGGGGAATTTGCACCAGTTGTACATGGTTTACCCCTTGGAAATTGGCATGTTCTGATAGCCACACGCTAGATATCATGAGTCTTTGGCTCTGCTGATGTTGGTGAAACCCAGTTGGGTGATTTTCTATCGACTAATGTATCGATCGATATCAAAAATTCTTTTGCCATGGAACAACCCCAATCCCTGTCAGCAGCCATTTGTCTATTCATCGTTTGGTTCCGTCTTCGTGATCACCAGTTTTTATCAACCATATGATTCATGTTGAACCAGACAAAGTTCAGATATCACCGTCCACAACCCCTGGTTCACTGCAGCGTCATTGAGGATAGCACAACCGGCCACTCTGCTTCAGGCAATGGCGATATGCCAGGCTTCACGACTCGCGAGGCATGACACCCTCATGATTGCAGCAGCCCATCCTGGTGAATCATGAGGGCCCCGGTGTCCTAATAGATGACCAACAAATGTTGGATGATTGTCATGCCAATCGATCATCACTAGTGATAGATTGTTGACCCAGTGGTTGGTGAGTCAATGAAGCTATAACAATGGTGCTATTTCGTTATTATGCAATTGGTGCTTAATCACCGTACCCAATCTGGTGGATAACGATTGGTATTTTTGGGATGGCCAATAAGTTCCACCGCTTGTTGAACGTGTACGATGTCATGGTCAGTGAGAGTTGGCCATGATGTTTGGGTACCACTGTCATAGTGGATGGCAAAATCTGGTAATGGTGAATCATGGTGAATAATTGTTGGCGAGGGGGTTGTCCTGGACAATGATCGCTGGTTGTAGGGGAGAACAAGAGTCATAGTGATAACGGCCGGTTTTTGATTGCAAAACTACACATGGGGGGTTCTCAAAAGAAGGGTACCCCTAAATCATCCATTTACTGGCTTTGAAATGACTATAGTCATTCAGACTGAAATGGTACCCCTGACTATAAGTGACTACTATAGGGTGCCCGTCAAAAATTAGCCACTTATAGTCAGAAACTGATTATTTAGTCATTTAGAATGGTCATTTGTAGTCATTTATAATCATTTATAGTCAGAAACCGACCATATCTTTGGGGCTTCCCTATGACTTGCAGCAATGCTCGCAGCTGGAGGTCTTCCGCACGCTTGGCGATCCGCGAGCTGCAGCGGAGATGCACCTGGGGCGCAGCGAGCGGCACCGTTGGGTGGTCCCTGGGGATGACTTGGTGATGGCTTGGTGGGTTGAATGATGGGGTGACTTGGCGATTTGCTGGTTTGGTGATGGTTGATACTGGTTGATACTGATACTATTTGATACTGGTTGATGATGGTGAATCACCATGGCGAACAACCATGGTGCAGTAACATGGTGAAGAAGAAGGTTCGGTTGAGTAGTAGGCGTGTCGGGCAGCAACTCATCCCCTTAACTGCAGGCCTGTTTGCCTGGTGTTACACCCACAGATTGACCCTGGGTCCGACGGCTGAGGGAGGCGTCTTAGCCGCTAGACCATACCGGCCCTCCGGTTCGGTTGAGTTGGGTTGTTCCATGATTGTTGATGCCCTTGCCCTTGGCCAAGACGAATCGTTCGATATGATCAACGACAACGGGATTCTGCCCACTGTAAGTGGTTGTTTGGTGGGCTCAGTTTGAGTCAGGTTCGGATTATCAACTAGCGTCATTCACGCGAATGCATATAGCCAGGAAACAGTCGTGTCAATAGTGGTATAACAAGTTTTCTGGGTTGGCAGTGCCTCTCGGTGAATTCGAAGCTATGCAGGCTTGGTACGGTAGGGATTGTTGATTAAAAATGGCTGACATATGATGGGTAAGCTAATGACTAGATCTAATTCAACCCAGCTGCATGGTAGTACCATGTAGTACCTCTTGAATTAGCCAACCTGTTCTTGCTTTGATTTTCGTGGTATTACATGGCATGTGTTTTGTGTTTGTTCTCACCTATTGTGGGCAACTATCGCTGGAGGCAAGCTTTTTTGCAACTATCCAATGACTGACTTGTTACACTGATTGGCATTGATCCAAAAAATTGCTCCTTTTGAAATAGCATCCTGATCCGTGATTGCCAACCAGTACTGCATAATTTGCCAACACTACTAAAGGACATGATGAACAGGCGAACAGGTAACCATCACTGGTAATTTGACAATAGCTATGCACTCTCAACCGCCATTACCGCTTTCTATAATTCATATTATATCTAGCCATTTTGCGTGTTGCATGATCAATCTAGCCTTTAACAAGCAAGTAGTAGTCGACCTATTTTCATTGATGTGGTCATGTCCTTCGGCTACAAAGGTGCAGCCAGCTGTCAACAGTGAAACATGGTCAATGCAAACATACTGATGAAAATGCATTATACTATTTGTAGAACATATCTACGGATATATGTACTAAATAAATCTAGATATGTATACGTTACAATAATATGTACACTACTGATAATTACACTGAATACTCAGCATTTCAAACATGCACAGTGATCTATTCACATAAAGTGCTTGGCACCTTCAGACAGTCTCCGCTCCTGGCCATGTCGCACCGCTCCAGAACGCCCAGTCGGTGGCCTCAGCAACAGCGATGCATTGGTTGTATGGCTGATGGTCGCACTTGTTTGTCAAGTCGTTGGATGTAAAGAGAAGCAACTTTGCCAAAAAGCTCAAGGACTTGAGTTGCATGTATTCATAAGTTTGTGGTATGTTGTATTTTAAAGCATGCATTGTTGGGCCCCAATGAGTTTGATGCGATGCATAGATACAAACCTATCATTTGGATCGCCGCGAGATGTTTGAGCTTGAAATCCATCCAACTACTTGGAATTGTAGATCCTTTTGGTTAATGATGTTGCATAGGGATAATTTTGTTTGTGGTTTAGTTGTATAAGGAACAAATTATATTCATATTATGATTATCCGTATGGTAACTTTGCCCAGTAAGAGGAGAGAAGTTGATGATGGTGATGAATGGTAGACGCATATCAGTAAACCACCTCTCAACTTAACCATAAATGGCTGGGAAGTCACCATGAATTATGGGATGTTGATGGATCGTCATGGACCTGCCAGTCATGGTAGAAGTACGGTGAAATGGCTGATGAATCAAGTCATAACTGTGGGCACCACACTGCATATGTTGCTGGTATATTTACCAACGTTGGCCTACAAAATGACCTGGTTGTGTGGGCAAATGCAACAAAAGTACATATAGAGTTGTTATGAGTTTTTCCCAGATAGATAAATAGATAGATAGATAGATAGGTAGGTAGGTAGGTATCGGTAGATAGATAGATAGATAGATAGATCGATCGATCAATTGATAAATTGATAAGTTGATAAATCGATCGATAGATAGATGGATGGATAGATAGATAGATATCGGTAGATAGATAGATAGATCGATAAATTGATAAATTGTTAAGTCGATAAATCGATCGATCGATAGATAGATGGATGGATAGATAGATAGATGGATAGATAGATAGATATCGGTAGATAAATAGATAGATAGATAGATAGATAGATAGATTGATAGATTGATAGATAGATAGATACCGGTAGATAAATCTATAGATAGGTCCGTAGGTATCGGTAGATAGATAGATAGGTAGGTAGGTATATATATATATACACCCTATATATGTATGTTTGTATTTTTTACATACATACATACATACCTACCTACCTACATACCTACCTACCTACCTACCTACCTACCTACCTACCTACCTACCTACCTACCTACATACATACATACATACATACATACATACATACATACATACATACATACATACATACATACATACATACATACATACATACACACATACATACATACATACATACATACATACATACATACATACATACATACATACATACATACATACATACATACATACCGTTCCGGACTCCCATGGGCGAGATTTATGGGGCCCGGCCGCTGGTTCATTCTGAGGTTCTTTGTCGCAGTTGTGTGAAGCTCAGGTAGACATCATGAGAAATCAGCAGTGAAGGAATGGTGGATGGTGAAGTGATGGTTCAGCGGTGGTTAAGAGTCGGAATTGGTGAAGTGATGGCTAGTGAAAATCAAAGATGGTTAGGGACGCTGGATAAAAGTCAAAGAGATGGATGGTTAGCTAGTGACAATGATGGTGAACACCAACTCCAATAGGCTGATGTTCAGCCATCGGGCCTCAACCTCGCCGGAAGATGGTGAGCGGTTGGCTTGGTTGTACTGGGCGATGTGACGTGATCTTCCATGCCTTGCATGGGCTGGATCAGTTCGCTACCGGTCACGTGCCAAGGCGGAGCGCCTCTCGAAGCGCCACCCCGATGAGTCAGGTGGAACCAACGAGTCTGGTCGCCATCGCGGGGAGATTTTCCGACCAAAACGGGTGTCATGTTATAAAATGTCATAAGTTCCAGTTGGTTGATTAATTTGGTAACTTATTTTCAGGATGGAAAACTGAGTTTCAGTGTTATTTTATTTACCATTTTGGAATGACTAGTTGATTGAGCAATATCTCAGAGGGGTTGAAACCACCACCACCACCACCACCACCACCAATTAATCAGTTGATAAGTTGATTTGCCCAACCAACTAGTATTTGTCACCAATTATTTGCGGGATACTACCAGTTAAGTGGGTTGATTTGGTCATGTAATACGTTGACTTACGACTTTGTTGTCGCTAACTTAGTATCAAGTAGTTGATTTACAACTCCTTTACTACTAACTTAGAGTCAACTACCGGCGCACAGAGAAATATGCCGAGTTAGTACCAGAAGGAGTGATGGCGTTCTGCAAGATCGCGCAAATGTTGTGCATTGACATGGCCCACAACGGTCATATTCTGTCTCCGTTCGCTAGTGTCAGACTAGCAATGGATATGATATTGATGATCCCAACTTCAACTTCAGCTGTGTGGCAGCTGCTTTTGCCGCTCTGAATGTTGAAGCGCCTGATCGCCCATCAGTTGTCCCAATGAAGACAACATCAACGTGAATTTTTGATACGGCTGATAAGCAGATAAATCCGTGATCACAGACCCCGCCAGTAATTGCAAAGCAGCGATATGCAGCATGGAAACATGTTTTCGCACAGCCAAACGAAAGGTGCGTGCAGTACCTGGTGGGTAAGTTCTTTAAAATTTCACATCACATAAGCCACAATTTCAGGTTATCCTTTCACAGGACAATTACAAGTCTGTACATGACTCCACTGCCAGCCATACTCACTATCATTACTACACTGCCAGCTTGCATTTCATCCAACGGTTTTCAATTCCACCCTTGGGTCAGTGGTAGTGTGCAATGTAGTTTCCTTCGTCGATGTATCACGAACAAGCTCTCTAAGCTGGCAAGTAGGCTCCCATACATGGAGTAAACGTATGTAGGGAAATATGCCACCGTGAAGTATTGGGCATACTTGATGATTGCAACTGATAAAGAACACATCTTTTGCCAACAAGCTACGAAGAAGAACGATGACTCGATTGACCTTTGCCAAAAATGATGAACCAGCCAAATTGTGGGCTTCTCAACGGAAAAAAGTCATATTTGCATAGTTCGTTTGGCAAGTACAGTAATGTTGGAGCCATATCCACTCAACATCGTGTAGACAAACGTGTGACTAGTTGTTGAAAATTGAACATATAATGGATGATAGATGATACTAGTAATTACCAGTAGATCATCGGGATTCCTATAACATGGGTTTTTGTCTATTGGTTGCAGATGTTTCCAAGGAGTTACAACCCAATAATTGCCAACTCCAGCGAACTAGCAATGAAGCACTTCACATCATCAACTTTCCATGATGAGTTTACAGTTGTGCACCAGCAATTTGTATGCATGTTTTAGTGATGTACATGTTTCAATCTATAGATACATTTTGTACACAGCACATAGCATAGATGCACAAGATACCTCTCACTGAGCCTGGATCACTAACTCTGACTCTGATCAACCCTCGAATCAGATACATATCAACCGTTAGCTGTCGCTTACCCTCACTTGATCAAATTATGTCACTGAAAAACAACAGATGTCAGGATGAAAATCATCATTGGTGAATTGTGTTTCCTGCCAGCGACTACCTTTCGACCAGCCAGCTAACCACTAGGAACAATGATTGGACAGAATTCACATTTTTTTGTGATGGTTACAGCCTACAACCTTTCCGAACCATTTTTATACAAATGAACCAGGTTAATCTTAGAAAGATAATGGTTATGAACCACTACTGTAGAAAAAATATGTAGAAATGAAACACGCAAATTAACCACTATCAGATATCGTCCTTTTCCATGATGACACCAACCGCTGGTTTGCCCAGACTCTCCTTCTTCAGGTGGCCTACGTTGAGCAGCAGCCCATTTTTCCACCCTTGCCAATGGATCGCGCTGGATGTCCTTCAGGCAGGCTATGGGTCGATATTAATCGTCCCAAAAAATAATTTGGTCATTGATGTTTATGATGGGTGCGGGATGCTAGGGGGTATGACCCACAGACATCTAGTGGTAAAGAATGTATACTAATGTCTCAGTATTTGTTGGATCAACCATCCTTAATTATCTAGTGGTAAATCATTCCTAAGTATCGGAGAAGTGACATCTAATCTAATGGTTTGAAGCAGTTGTTCATTTCTCCGATAGTTAGGGACGGTTGATTGACTATTGTTTGGATGGCTTCCATCCAGCAACCAGCAGTGTTGAATAGTCTAGTGGTCATTGAATAACCGTTAAGCACCATCAATAGGTGACCTACGGTTAATTATGGTATTACACAACGGCTGCTGACAAGTGCGACGGTGGAAACTGGTGATGTTTCATGATGCTTTAAGATAGGAATAGTATTCGCCAATTATCCACACTTAAGACACCTCCTGGTTGACCATCAGTAACCTCAGTCCGCAAAGGACAAACAATCAAAGAACAAATCCCCTGTTTGATACCCCATCGTTATTGGGTATGAATGCAGTAGATCAAAAACCATGGTCGCTCACAATGCATGGAAGCCATTCTCATGGTTGTCGGCTACCTGCTTTATTGAAGCCGCTGATCTATATATCAATCACCAAAGCTAAGGATGACATCAAGTACCAACCAAAAGTGAGTCTTTGATCAAAATGCAGCAGGTAGCAACAACTCGGTTGTTATATCATGGTTATTATCAGTGGTTATTGTATAATAAACTAGTTGTTATTATATGAGCATCCGACAAAAGTAGGTAAAAAGGGACAAGTATTCGAGCAATCATGGATTTCTGAAACATAGCAAAAACCTCGAAAAGCGAGCTGGTCCTACCCAAAAGCGAGCCAGGGTTACAAGGTAGGATTTGTTTTATTTAATCATAAGCCACCAAAAACTTAAAGAGATCATCTACTTGGCTGATTGGTGAGTGAGTGGTTTGGTAAGTTGCTTAGTTTAGTTGGTTTAATTGGTTTAGTTGGCTTAGTTGGTTTAGTTGGCTTAGTTGGCCTGTGCCTTCCCACCCTCCCAGCGTGGTGTTCGTTGACTCTTAGTACTACAGTCAAGCGCCGCCACAGCTCAGCAACTGATGCTAAAGAGCGCCCTTGGCCTGTGAACCCAGGTCCAGCCCCTGGCCTGTAGCGAGCCCCAAAGCGAGCCCAAAGCGAGCCCCAAAGTAGCACGTCAGCAGCATTTGGAAGACCAACGTCCAATTCTAAGTTCCAAGCTATACCTGTGAAGTTGATTGTGTAAGCCTGTTTCCTCAATTGGGCGCGACTGTTTAGGGCCTGCTCCGAGATGAGGTTTATGTACCAGCCTGGTTTTGTGAGTACCTTACTTGGTGAGTACCTGTTTTGTAATTCTCTCAGGCAGGTTTGGTGCCAAGCTACAGAGGGGAGGTCACACCTGTAAGAGCTTAGTGGCTGTCACCCTGACAGCAATGGAGTTCTGACATCCACCGCTTGGCAGGCGCTGTATTTTCTAAGCAAGCAACAAGGAATAAGCAAAAACGCCGAAAAGCGAGCTGGTCCTACCCAAAAGCGAGCCCCCTCCCAAATGATGGTAAACTTAATACCAAGTTTTGTCCGTTGCTCATATAATAGTTATCAATAACTTTCTACCCACGGTTTATCTGTGTTTATCATACATAATAATGATGAATTTGCCAAACGCTGGGTACTCTGAGGATGGTATCAGTTTAGGCCTGTCCGGAAATCCATACCTACAAGACATGACCTTTTGTCGAGAAAAGTCGGATTTGTTGTGTACGAGGAGTGTCCAATTCACATGTATGGTACTTCTGGCGGCCACCCCAAGCTGATGAACAGCGTTCAGAATAATTTGCAGCACGGTGACCAATTACCCTTGTTGTATCTTGTTATCATGATACCCATTCGATATTTCCTCGAGCTATAGGTGCCACCAGACCATTATACCAATGTAGTCTGGTTGATGGTTTGAAACATGTTTTATTTTCTCTAGAAATCATGTCAACAAATGCTGGTTGACTGATATTTTTCATTTGTGTCAAAACCACCAACCAGTAGTCAAATTGGAATGATTCACCAACTATTGGAGCGGTTGGGCACCTGCAGTCGGTCAAGAAATTTAACAAGCCAATTATATGTACCAGAACTGTTGGTCCGCCAGCAGTCACAACTAAGTTGCTTGAGACTTGTCATTAAAAAATAGTCGATGCAATATAGACAATGTATATTTCCTAAGTGATAGTTACCCAGTAGTTATCAAACAATTTAGCTTATGATTGCGGGTCCCATAATATTCACCTTTCATCCTCCCCAGGCATCCAGTTTCGTCCCGAGCGGCGAGCCGAGGAGAGTTGCCTGGGGGGCGGGAAGCATCGGCACCCGTGAAGCTTTCCCTGAAAAACGCCATGTTTGAGAGAATGGTACCATGATGGTAAAGATGCAGCACTTCATGGCCACTCAAGCCATCCAAAACTTGCGAGCCATGGACTTGGAACCTATGTAACTGGGTTACTTGGATCAGATGACTTGGTAGGTTAAGCATGGCTAGCTGAGCTGCGTAAGGGCAACTTGGGGAGACGCTGGCGTCGGCTACGTGGAGCCATCAATCAGAACCTCTTTTTGCGCGGAAGTTGGCATCCCTTTTCGCAACTTTTCGCCTGGCACTTGCTACTCTTCATGAGGCTACAAGGGACCGGTGTCCCCAACATAGGTTGTGCTGGCAAAGTATGAGTTGTGGTATGTAGTCAAATAGTTTATGCACCGGCACCAACTTACAAGTAAGCAAGATTTTCTAAATATGGTGGTTTCTCAAAATAGGGGAACCCCCTAATCACCCTCATTGTATTATTCACTAGTCATTTATAGCAACAAACCAGCCATTTGCTGGGGGTCCCTAGGGCTTGAGAAACCATCCTATTTCCTAAAATCTGGGACCCCCCAAAATGTTTGGATCATTTCCAACTGGCTACAAAAAGATGATGTGGGGGTCCCTGGATTTTAAGAAACCACCCTATATGTTCTTGAACTTTCAATCTCCAAAGTCGTGCTTGCGCTGCATTGCATCGGCTGAGAGGATTTTGTCCACCCTTTCCTCCAGAAACCGGTGTATACATCCGCACCCACCGGAGACACGGGCTACGCCAACTTCGTCAAGAGGCTAGTGATTGGGAGCGGTTGATCGGGGTATCCAGGTCTATCCCAGATGAAAGTGGGAGCGGGGACAGTAGCTACAAGGAGTGGCCAGTAACCAAATGTAGTTCTGATCTGGAGGCCTGGGGGTGATGATGGATGATGATGATGATGATGATGATGATGATGATGATGATGATGATGATGATGATGATGATGATGATGATGATGATGATGATGA
>VSDK01002808.1:644590-681640 GCA_009767595.1 Symbiodinium kawagutii | reverse complement strand
AAGATGACGATGATGATGATGATGATGATGATGATGATGATGATGATGATGATGATGATGATGATGATGATGATGATGATGATGATGACTGAATGCAGCCTATAAGTATGATGAAACCACATGCCACTGACGATCATGCCAATAATTATGAAGGTGACAGATGATTGCAGCAATGGATATCGTGGATCATTGGTGCTCCCAAAGCGGTTCTTGTCCAAGTTTCTGACCCAGCTTTTGCGGGGTTGCCCTTTGAGTAATCAGGCAGTGATAAGGATGTCAATTAATCACGGCGATAATATGCAGATGGAGTGGACTGTTTCCATCGCTCTGGTAGCATATCACCCGTGAGGTAGCGGCGATGACTAAGAACCACCAATGCTGCCCATGTTCCCAGGGCTGAGTCCACACTGATAGTGAGTTCAAGACGACTGGCACCAGGAAGCGCCATGGGCATTTCCTCAGTCATGGAAGTCCCCCAAAGCTGTTTGGTTGGCAGCTCTGGTGCGCGATCAGCTGCTGCCCACACGATCGCAGCTTGAAAGATATTTACAAAGGTGTGATCCAGCTGTGCAAATCTTTGTCCGTGATCACAGAACAGGTACCGTGGAGGGTTTATCAGATGCTTTTTTGTTGCTTACACACATTTTCTCCCCCATAGAAAGTTCTAGCGCATGGCTCCTGCTACGAAGACAGCTGCAGAAAACTTTTCCACGCCCGGCTTTTGTCTAGAGATCTTGGTACGAGCTCTTGCGCGAGAATCTTGCCAGAAGGCAGTTGCAGAGAACTTTACGTTGCCACACATTGCTGCTTACTTTCACTTGTTGCTTACATATGCTTTCTCCCCCATCGACGCTTCTGGTGCATAAATCTTGCTAGAAGACGGCTGCAGGGAACTTTTTCACATCCGGCTTTTGTTTAGAGATCGCAGCACGAGCCCTTGCGCGTGGATCCTGCCAGAAGTCCGCTGCAGAGACCTTACTTTGACAGCCTTTGCGAGGTTGCACCACCAGTCTTTCCATGTCTTGCTTACATTTTTCTTTCCCCTTAATCCCGTAGCCGTTTTGCAGGCCTTGGTGCTTCATTCTCTTTCTGTTCCAGTCGTCTTTTTTTCGCAGCTGATTGAAGCTCATCGCAACTTCGGCGCCGCGTTTCCGTGCTCTCAGAGCCAGATGACTGCTAAGGCCATTTTCCGCAACTATAGTGCTTGATTGAACCGTTTGTGCGCTCCATGCATGCCAGAGTTTTTGCTTCTCTGCAACACCTGGGTGGTTCTACGGTTGGTCTAGCTGCCTCATGTCTTGGTTTTCTTGCCCGTTGCTTTCTGGTGCAGCTTCTTCCGGCTTAGACCTTTTTTCTTGCTTCTGCTTTTCTTTTTGACCTCGTCTGGTCAGGCTGGGTCTCCGCGCGTGACTTTGGTCCCTGCGCAGCTGGTTTGCCCAGCGAGGAAAAGGCAGTGCGCGCCGCCGTCGTGGCTTCTCCGGCTTGCCGGGCACGTTTGCCGACGAATTTTCTTGGCTTTCCGGAGAGGGTGTCGGCATCTTGCGTTTGCCTCTCTTTGGCCAGGGTGGGGCCCCGCGTCTGACTTTGGCTTTGGTTCAGGAGAGGATGGTGCTCTGCGTGTCACATTGGCTGCTGCCTCATGCAAAATTGCTTTTCGTCTCATGGTTGGGGCTTACAGGTTAGCGCTTCCGAGGCCAGTGCTGTTGGTGCTATGGCATTGCCTCTGGTTTCCGTCTCAATTTTTTTGGGCTTCCTGTCAGCAAGGCCTTGTTTGAACCCATGTCAGTTTTGGGCCTATATATACCTGAGGATGTGAAGGGGTCCTCTGTCCCAGCCTCAGTCAGTGTGCAGAAATTTCACAAAGCGGACGATCGCTCTGAGTTTTCTTATCTCCTCTTTGTGTTTTGTTCTTGGATATCGAATGGTTTTCACACCAACAAATCCAGATTTGGTAAATTTTTGAAACATGAACATTGACACTTTGTTCGTGACAATTCAGCTAGGTCACTGACCGCTCATGAGTTCGTAGCCCGTAAGTGACGATTTTGATTTTCCCATTCTGTTACCCAGTGTCAGCTAGTGTTCGAGGCGTGGTACTTCGTGCGTCTGGAACTGCTTGGGGGTCGCTTTCCTGAATGGCAGCGCCGCGGGAAATCATGTTGAAGAAGTGTTGGATCGTGACTTTCTGTGGCATGCAGGCTTGGTATACAGTGCGTCTGGAGCTGCTCTGCAGGGATCGCTTTCCGTCATGGCAGGGCTGCGCAACGTGATGTTGGAGAAATGTTGGGTCCGGACTTAGTGTGGCAAGTGAGTTTCTGTCGTGTCGGAGCCAAGGGAGGTTTGGCCGAGTGTTCCTTACCAAACTCGTAGCCGGCCCGTCTGCTAGGCCCGCCCTTGTTGACATCGGCCCGAGTTGAGGCATCCTAGCAGCGCGGTCTCCAGCGCTTCAGAAACTTGCGCAGGGAAAAGTCCGGTGTATGCTGGCGCTGGGACGCCGCCCTGGCGTGGTCCAATTTTTTTCCTCTTGCATCGAGGACGTAGAGATGCATTTGATCCTAGATAGTGTGATCGACCTTGGCTTCCTGATTGGGAAGCCCTTTGTTGGCAACACCGTTCGCAATCTGACAAAGGAGGCGGTGACCGAATATATCCATCGATGTATCAGTCAAGCCAGACAACACAATGCTAATTGCGGGCTTCGGCTGTGTAACCAAGATCGGCTGGTGTTCAGCGAGTGCGGGCGCAAGAAGCTTCATGGCGCCCAGCGTGCCCCCATGTTGTGCGCGCCCACTTGCTGCTCCTCAACGTGTTGGTATGCCAAGTTAACACTGATCACCGGATGAACCATGGTGCCCGAGCGCCCGCGTATGCTCAAGGCAGCGCTGATCAAAAAGAACGATGCTAGACCTGTGCCGCCGGTAGTGCTGCTAAAGGCAGCTATCCCTTTGGCGGTAGCAAGATATCTTTTGCATGCATGTAAGTATGTATGTATGTATGTATGCATGCCTGTATCTATGCACGTATGTCCGTATGCATGTACGTATGTCTGTTTGTCTGTCTGTTTGTTTGCCGGTCTCCATGTATGCGTGTGTATGTATGTATGTATGTATGTATGTACGTATGTATGTATGTGTCTATGTATGTGTGTGTATTTATGCATGTATGTATGTATGCATGCATGTATGTATGTATGTATGTATGTTTGTTCGTTTGTATGTTTGTATGTATGTATGTGTCTGTTTGTTTGTCTGTTTTTTTGCCGGTCTCCATGTATGTATGTGTGTGTATGTATGTATGTGTATGTATGTATGTATGTATGTATGTATGTATGTGTATGTATGTATGTGTATGTATGCATGTATGTATGTATGTATGTATGTATGTATGCATAAATGTATGTAGGTATGTATGTAGGTATGTACACTGTATGTTTGTTTGTATGTTTGCGGTTTGTTTGTATGTGTGTATGTATGTATGTATGTATGTATGTATGTATGTATGTATGTATGTTTGTGTGCGTGCCTGTATCTATGTATGTATGCATGTATTTTTCCATGTATGTATGTATGTATGTATGTATGCATGTATGTATGTATGTTTGTATGTTTGTTTGTTTGTTTGTTTGCGTGTCTGTATCTATGTATGTATGCATGTATTTTCCATGTATGTATGTATGTATGTATGCATGTCTGTATCTATGCACGTATGTCCGTATGCATGTACGTATGTCTGTTTGTCTGTCTGTTTGTTTGCCGGTCTCCATGTATGTATGTGTGTGTATGTATGTATGTATGTATGTATGTTTGTATGTAGGTATGTATGTAGGTATGTACACTGTATGTTTGTATGTATGTTTGTTTGTATGTATGTTTGTTTGTTTGTATGTATGTTTGTGGGTATGTATGTTTGTATGTATGTATGTATGTATGTATGTATGTATGTTTGTATGTATGTATGCATGTATGTATGCATGTATGTATGCATGTATGTATGCATGTATGGATGGATAGATGAATGGAGGGATGAATGGATGGATAGATGGATGGATGAATTGACGGATGGTTGGATGGATGGATGAACGGAGGGATGGATGGATGGTTTGCTGGGTGGATGGATGGATGGAAGGGTGGCTGGATGGAGTATGTATGTATGTTTGTATGTACTCATGTTTGCGCGGATGTATTGCTGGATGGAAGCATGGATGTATGCACGTATGGATGTATGGATGTGTGTATGGGCTGTGTGTAGGCTTGAGGGAACCAATATTCAGTTTGCTGGTGTATAAGGTTTGCTGCTGCCGGTTTTATCGTTAAAGACGGCTTCGTAAGGCCGATGGACACAATTTTAATAGACATATTTTAGGTGTTTCTTGAAGCACCCATGTTTTTGCAAGCCGGAATCATGTCAAGCTGTTGCCCGTCAATGAGCTAGCTGTTATGAGCCGTGAATTAGCCATTCGTATCCATGGGTTGACCTGATTTGCCATGCAGAAAACTTGAAATCACCATTGTTCATCATCACAAAAACCATCATTTATATAAACAACTCTGGACCATCCATTAACCATCCGCTGGCTATCAGTAAGGCAAGAATATCAACAACCACAATCAACCATCACTAACCATCATCAACCAACATGAACCATCACCAACCACAAGGAACCCCCATCCCTTCACCTGGCTTTGGGACGATCCAAACCGCAGGGGCTGTGACTCGCAACTTTTCAGCCGCAGCTATGCTTGGGACCCCGGCGGCCTCGATGTTTGGATGGCTGGATGCCGCGGTCCTGTTTCAGCCATGCGGCAAGGGCTTGGTATTGCAGTTGTCGCTGGTCTTGGACAATGGTTAGAGCCATAGTGATTGTGTTTTTGTTCACCACTCACCATGGTCTTAGTGATGGGGAACCTTGGCAATGATATTAATTGAATCATCTACAATGGTTGTTTTTGATTCTTTGGAATGTGTTTTCTGCTGGCCTGCTGGCTGTGATGGTCACGGTAGTAGCGGTCCATAGTCGTGGGACCGGCATTTTGTTTGAGTTTTTGGGTGCATGGCCCCGCACTGTCTTAGGCCAAAGGCAATTGGGAGGCTGGTTGGTGGTGGGACTTGTGGGGCATGTGGTACATCCCTGAGTTCAGCTACCGTGGTCAGACTTGGTATTGTTGATTTTTTTCATGGCAGGGTTTGTTACTTCACGACCATCCCTACAGGCACATGACAAGGCAACATCTGGGTATGAGGATTGGGAATTGGTAGCCAATGTTTTTTTCTTAGTTGAAAAACCATAGTTAATGCCATATTTGGTGCTGGTTTATAGATTAGGAAACACCTGTTTTATGTTGTTGGCGATTGTTTGTCATAATCTCCGAACATTACGCATTACTTGGCAAAATCCATAAGCCACCATTAGATATCATTAGTTGTTTTGTGACAAATAGTTCGTCATTATTAAACCTGTTCAAATATTCTCAACCAACATGATCCATCCTTAAGCATTACCATCCATTTTCGTTATCAACCACCGCTTATGTTCTAGAATTGTCCTTCTGTTTCCACGAGCAAAAACATCCGTGACTCTGATAAATCATTGAAGACAATCAAACATACATTATCATTATCCGTATCATTAGCTGGGGATTACAGCGGTAGTTGCCATATGTTTCCATCAGCACAGCTATGAACCCCGAATATGCAAAATATTCATACCCGCAACATCCCGCAACTATCACTTATGAGCCACTATTTGTAATCAACAACCACTATAAACTATTGTGAACTATCATGAGCTATCAACATCTATTGGCAGCTCTGAGCTTTTATGAACTACCTGGAACCCAAATGACCTGCGTTTTGGATAGTTTGACCCACAAAATCAAGGGTTAACCATCCAAAACAAGGGTCATTTGGGTTCCAGGTATCAACATGGATCAACTCATCCATTTACCATGTGATCGAAGCGCCATTCATGCGCGCAGGCGGCACGTCTGGGCATGTCCAAAACCTTGATGATGAGCCGTTCCGTGCCGAACATCTTCACCCAGACAGGTGGAGCCCCTCGTGGGGGCCGGAGGGCTGCGTCTTGGTGGGGCCTGTTGGGGTAGAAATCATCGCTGCGAGCAGCCGTTAGGAGATGAATTATGCCGTTGGGTGGTTTCCAAAAATTGGGGGACGCCCAAAATGGATGGTTTATTACTCTAAATGGTTGAGGTAAAGGATGATTTGGGGTACCCTTATTACTTGAGAAACACCCATATGCTGCATATGGGCGTTTCTCAGTCGTCAGTTTGGGGACCTATCATCCTGTATATCAACCAGACTTTTGAGTAATGAATCATCCATAACTTTTCGGCCCCCAATGGCTTAAGGAATCCCCATATGGCTCGAAATAGGTGCCGTAGTAAAGAAATGGAAACAATACTAATGCCCCTGGATATACCCAGGTGGTTCAGCCTAGGACGATTATGGTGCACCCGGAGCACCCAGCAAGGAAATCTCTATGCAAACTGTTTCATTTTGAGCTTCATCTAGTGGTTAGTAGGGACCCATCACCATGGCAGCAACGTCGCTGCTATGCCAAACTGGCACCGATTCCGCGGAGTCCCGTCGCTTTGAGTAGACTCAGCTTCCCCCATGATGTCATTGGTGACTCGTTTTCACCCCATGACGTGCTGCTGAGATCCCTATGTTCACTGCTTTGCGCGCATCCATCCCTCGGATTCAGCCCAGCTGACGTTGTGACCACAGTGAACCTCCATCCATAGCACGACCAGTTGCCCAGTCGGACATCTGGTGGTTGGCCCCTGCTGGCGAAGTCTTTGTGGCGTCATCTCTAGATGACCAAAACCATCCAAAATCAATCAGCAATGGAGTAAACTGACAGTAAACTCAGAAAATCCAACAGCTCACTGACTGGACCACATCTTCAGCTGGTGTACCTACTGGAAATGGCCATGACGCAGCCAGCCGTGCTAGATTCACAGTGATAATTATGAACCACAAATTAACCCCTGTATGAACCACAAATTAACCCCTGGACCGTTGATGATCATTGATGTCTGATTACCAGAGGGTAAACCATCGGAGATCCACTGGTGCAGTCCCGACGCGCAAGGTCAACCGACAACGCTGAGCAGAGGCGGCACCCCAACCAGCAGCGCAAGGGCCGGCAACTGAGAGTTGGTATTGGCGCCGAAATGGCTATGGATAAATATGAAGCACCAAGAAAAGTATATTGCCATATGGTCGATTAATGGTTAATTAGTAATTAGCAATTATTAGCATCAACAAACATCTAGGTTTATAGTGGTTAATTAGTAATTATTGGTTTGAAATGGTTCGAAATGGTTTGACATGGTCAGAAATTGTTTGTAATGGGTAGTAATGAGTACTTAGTAGTGGTTAGTAGTAAGTACTTAGCAATGGTTGCTAATGGGTTAATAAGGAACACTAGTGGATAATATATAATGGTTAGTAGTGGTTATCTAAATGTTGGGAATAATGACCAAGAAGAAGAGGAATACATCTGATGGTACACCAAGGGTACAGGGTGAACTGACCCGCAGCCAAACATCAAACCTGTTGCTATCGTGAAGCAAGTTTAGCTACTATCAGTTGATACCGCCATAAATAGAAGCACACCAAGAGCAAGCATCATGATGCATCATGATACAATTGCCAAGCATCAAACATTCACCATATTTGAAAATGAAGCCGGTGGCCATTTCTTCAACCAAAACAGATTTTTTTTCGTAGACATGACATGATCATTTTTGTTGCTTCGCAGGAGTTTCAGGAGTATCCTCCACGATCTCTGGTATACCGATCAATGCAGACCTAAACCACAGCTCGTTGCCGCCATTGCGCGTGCATCAATAC
The DNA here is from genome assembly GCA_009767595.1 of Symbiodinium kawagutii. NCBI lineage: Eukaryota > Dinophyceae > Suessiales > Symbiodiniaceae > Symbiodinium > Symbiodinium kawagutii. The sequence continues at coordinate 673,765 of VSDK01002808.1, read as the reverse complement.
AGTGCAGGAGTTGCGTTTGCACTTCACAGCATGAAGTTGCCACTACCACTGCCAAGCAGGGCACATCGTGGCCACAGCCAAAGTGCTGCGAGAAAAATCACCAGAGATCCGTGTCCGCGGAAAGCGGCACTGCCAGTGTAGTCCGTATGCAGCTGGGCAGTCCGTATATGCAGCTGGTTGATATACCAGATCACTTTGAAGAGAAACAAGCACCATGTTTACACTCTGGTCGACTAAGCTGGAAGCCAATAATCCCATTTTTGTTGTAGGTAAATCAGCAATAAATGGTGTATTTTGAACTTCCAGGTCAGTGGAGCAGAGTGGACATACTACCGGTGATGGGAGGCCATCCACCATTCTCAAAAGGACCATCTAAACTTGTGGGTGTGTCAAGAATTCTGAACTGGTTGTTTAGTTTCAAACATTTTCTATTTTCCCTAGTAATCATTAACAAGTGGTTGGTTGACTAGTATTTTTCATAGGGGTTGAAACCACCAACCAGATAACCTTCATATTCTATGGGCCTATGGGCCACTATTGACCTGAAGATGTAAGCGCTAGCATGAGCTCAAGCAAATCAATCGTTTGGCTTCACGTTTTGATGCACGCTGACCCAACTCTTACGGCGTTTGGCAGACACCTCAGGGGAATGGTGGATCAGAATCACCAGTCATTCTGATTCATGGCCTTATTGGTCGTGGAATCCCTAGCTTAACTATGGGATTATTGGTAGTTAACTATGGTAGTTAACTATGAATTCTTGGTAGTCAACTATGGTAGTTAACTATGGAATAATAGATTCTTTGTGGATTTTTGGTAGTTAACCATGGGCAGCAATGGGACGTAGGACGTGATAGGGAGTAAGAACTGAGAATGACAGCTCCCATGTGGACGTGGCCCCAATTTGCTGAACAGCGAAATTGTTTGATTTCCCTATGGCGGTTTCTCAAGCCATACGGAGCCCCAAAGCTATGGTTGGCTTAGTACTCTAAATAGTTGATAATAGATGACTTGGGGGATCCCCTATTTTGAGAAACACCCATATAATATAAGATTCCATTGGCGTGGTTGCTTTCGTAGCCCAAGTTCGAGCCAAAGGCATTTGCCCAACACTCATTGGAGTAGCCGGGCCAAACTGTGGATATTCAGCTGGGATGTGGCTTGAACTGAGGTTCCATCAACAGACATAGTAATGTTCCTAGCCCAGGCGAACGAAAACGGTGAATTGAACAATCGTCAATGGAAACATGAACCGAGCAAATGTGATCATAGATCCAACCGTGTGTGCGCATTGTTTGGGAGTTTATAGCTTCACCATTGACGGTGGAATGGCAGCCACACCTCATTTCGATCATTTAGATTTTGATGACATCAATCAGTACAGTAGCAACCACAGACCATGAACCAATCCAGAATTACATCGTAGGGCCTTTCAGAAACATATTGTCACACCATTATCAACACGATGCTTTAACGTGGGTTGACATTCGCAACTATTGTGAAATGCCTTCAACATACAAGTTGATTGCTGATTACTCACCTCTGATCAATTTCCAGGGAGGGGCGCTGGAAAGATCATCATCATGGAGGGGCAACATCTAGATTTTGGGAGTGGCAACAATCCCACTCCGCTTGTGGGTTTTTGATACTCATGACTCATGATTGTGACTAGCGCGTCAACCTTATAGTTTGGCCATTACTTTTGACTTGTGATTCACTGTGCTCTCCGAGCAGTGACCATGCACTTGAATTCGTTCCCAGAAAGTGCCTGCTACCCAAGGCATCTCCAGCAGGGAGCCGTTGCTGTCCGGATGCTTATCCACCGGGGGTGTTTTGCTTATCAAGTGGTTGGTTTGAGTTGCCGAATGAGATCGTAGGGCTAGAACGTGAACCGAAGTTTACAGCACATTGAAGTTGATTTGTCAAGCTAACAGAGGGTGATTTCCAGTACTGGGCGGCTTCATCCGCAAAGTCCTGTCCCCCTTGCTCGGCTATGGGGCCAATTATGAACTGCTGCACTTTGTCTTCGACCTGTCACTCTGGACAACCATCAAAACCAAAAAGGTCAGGTGTGGCCTTGCGGCACCTCCTGAAAGGATCTCCCTGGACGCCACAATATTGGCGGACACGGCACCAAGTTGTGCTGGATCTGCAACGCCAGTGCCGCAATGCAGCCTTTTTCCGGACCAGAGCACCATAGAGCACCGTATGAAAGATCCTTTCCATACCAACCAGTGGGTGATGCACGAACAGTCTTTGCTCGGCCCACCGCGCATGGGCCGGCGCAGAGACACTGCACATGCGCGACTTGATCCTGCGACAGATCAAAAGTACTCAAAGTCATCTTGCCACCGCCATCGAGAGAGGCATGGAAGATCGCGTCGTTTGGAAACCAGTGCAGTTGGACCAGGGCCACATCTGCGGCGACAAGTCCACCACCGGAGCCGACAGGACTTGGACAGGGCATGTTCTTGGTCCTGAAGATGAGACAAGAGCAGCCTGGCTCGCCCAGCTGTGCCTGCTGAGTGCAGGAAACCTCAACAACCATGTTTGTCCGTTTTTTGGGCTTCATTGAGTTGTTTAGTTTAAGTTGGTAGTGTATGCTAGTTCATGGTAGTATGTAAATACCATGATCCTATTATATACTTAATATTATGCATACACAAAGTAAACAATGAAATACAATGAACATGTTTGTGCATCACATATTTGAGTATGCTGCATTTGTATTTACATTGAAATATATATATATATATATACAAATATATTGTTGTTTTTGTAGGAATGGTTGTTTCTTTCTCCATGTTGTTGTGTGTTTCTTAATTATTGTTTATGCTTATTTATGTATGTTTATGTTTGATCACCTTTTATATATCTATATTTATGTTGTTTGTTTTCGAAATATCTAAATATATATATATATATACGTACATTGGAGTTAAAAGAAAAATATTTTTTTGCACATATGTATAAACTTACATATATATATTAGATATGCACATATTGTTATGTTTGTTGATATAAATATATATATATATATCTATCTATCTATCTATCTATCTATCTATATATATATATATTCATTTTTTATATCAACATATATCTAACTTTTTTTACATATACACATATTGATATGTTTGCTGTTACAAATATAAATATATTTAGATAAATGTATATATGTACATATTTATATTTATATGTAACATTTGTCCACCTCCAATGCTCAGCCCTGAGGTTCACCCCTGGACCATTGACTGTGTCGGGTCCGGTAAAGCAGGCACCTGATCTGCAACGGTCGGCACATGGGCGGTAGCGTGGTGGTCAAAACTGCTGTCCAAGGTCGATTTTCTTACCAACTTAGCGACTCTCAATAGGCTATGGGTCAATATTACCCATTTATACTGGTGGATTATAATTAACAACCTATAGGGAAAACAATGGTTAATGATAGGGGAACCGGGGTACAGGGTTTTGATCCACTGCCAAGAAAGTAGGGAGGGTCAACCCGTTCGTTGTTATTTGGTTTGCTACCACATATGTTTTTCATGTATACCATTTTTAGCAATCAGTTTCGCATCCCTAAATACAGTTTTGCACACTGTACAACAGGATGATTTCATTGTGATTGCCTATTGTCTATATGAAATTAACTGACCAAGGTACAACATAATATTGTCGTCCAAAATTGACTCAGTTGCTATTTTGATTGTTGAACCATTGATTAAGTCGTTGAACTGTTTTCAACTATCATGAACCAGTACGAAGCACTACAAACCATAAAGCACTAGGCACATCAAACATTCCCAAACAAACACATACATGTAGACCTAGGTGTTGGCCTCCTCCAGGGTTTTAACTACTTAAATCAGTGGCTAGAACACATGGCCCCATTCGAGCTTCAACATAAATATAGCCTATATTAATCAAGATTCTTCAAGGCATAGTGCGTCGTGAAATTAGTAATATGTCATACTCCAGGATATCATCGAGCATTTAACAAACATAAACCCGACCTTAAGTGACAACCATATTCTCATCTGCATACACAAGCCAATGTTAGAACCTTATGAATGGTTGTTGGCCATTGGTATAGATTGTAACCATTATTTATCAGCCATTTCTTTCACAAGCCTAGATATATCTAGATTAGCCATTACCATACCATTAGACCATTCTCAGACAATGATTAGTGAACCATCATTAGCAACTCTCAATCAGGAAAAAAACAATCTCAACATTATTCAGCACTTACCAGTCATCATCCACTTATTGTCCACCATGGAAAACCATGCACCATTCTCAACCACTATTGTGTTGAATGATGGTGGACTTTAGTACAATGACCAACCTTTGACACAATTATTAGCTATGAACAATCATCATTGTCAACCATTACAGTATCAACCACCATCGTGTCTCATGTATGAACCATGGTGAGGCCATGCTGGTGGATTACGGAAGCAGAGATAAGTCGGGTTGCCAACGGTGAGGGACAAGGCAGCTGTTGGGTGAGCTGGTAGGTAGGTAGGTTGGTGGAATAAATCGGCAGGTTTCTTGGCTGATTTGTGTGTTGGAAGTGTTTGGTTCAGTAAAGATTGTGGGTTACAAATGTATGCTTTGGGACTATGAAACTGGATATATGACTATTCCAATCTGGATTGTCGCTACAAACTGCATCATCCAGTTTCAGTTTGTTTGTCTCAGCCAATCATAGCTTGTTTGTCCAGTCAATTTGTAATTACTATTCCAATCTAGATTGTTTTTCAACCATTGCTTGTAGCCACTCATTGTTGTAGCCAGTCATTTGTTTGATCAAACTGCATCATCCAGTCATTACATCCAGTCGCCATTTTTCTTGTATCCAGTCATTGCATCCAGTCATTGATCGTCCAGTCATTCCATCCAGTCACTGGATATATGACGACTATTCCAATCTGGATTGGTGCTACAAAACTGCATCATCATAGCCAGTTCCATAGTCCCAAATCTGCATCATCATGCTTGTTGTCAACATCCAAGTCATCTAGTCATTGCATCCTCCAGTCACATCCAGTCACTGCTTGTAGTCATAGCCAGTCATTCGTTTCATCACCGGTCGCAGTGACCTCACGGCCACGCGGAATTTTGCGGTGGGCCGACTGGGCAGATCCCAGGGCCGCCGGGTGTTTCTTAAGATCGGGAACTCGTGTGGGAAGCCCTGAAGTGATGGTGGGTTTGTTATTCAAACATCATGAGGATGATAGGTCTGGTTGATATACAGGATGATAGGTCCCCAAACTGACGACTGAGAAACGCCCATATGCAGCATATGGGTGTTTCTCAAGTCATAGGAGTACCCCTAAATCATCCTTTTTGAATCAGTTATAGTAATAAACCAACCATTTTTGGGGGTTCCCGATTTTGAGAAACCACCAAATGATTTGTATTGGATGTTAAGTAGGGGTTCCCTATTTTGAGAAACGCCTATATTTGCAGCAAACATTGAATGGAAAGAAGTTTCGATTGAAATCAGTGCATCATTGCAAGCGAGAATTGAGTCAATGTGCCATCTTAGGTGACTTGTGACAAGTATGAATCAAAATTCAAAATTTCCAACCTTGCAAAATTAGTTATTCGCTCTTAGGCCAGCCAGTATTGCGCAGCAACTGAACATTTCTTAACCACTAGATCTAGCTTATCGATGAACTATGGGTGCCATGCTTGACAATAGAAAAAAACACACATCCTGTCAAGTATAAAACTGACTAACAAATCCTAAGCATCAAATGAACCGACCAGTCTTGATATTACATAAGTCGCCAAAATGCTCATCAAATCAGCCATGCCTAAAGTCGGAAATTACCGTCAAAGCAATGGTGATTAGCAATTAATTCAAACATCATTAGGCATCAACTTAACAAAAACATCCGGAAACTAAACAAAACAAAAACAAATGAGCCATCATATCCGACAGTGATAGTGATCGAACATTGACATGTGGTTATTTAGCATGATTGATGCTAATCAACGGTCACCAGCATGATCCTAAAGCCAGCATTATAAGAGCATCAACCAGCATTCATACCTAGCATTGCTTTGCATTATATCCTTACAATTCCTCATGATATCAATGCAAGGTGGGATCCCTACTTAGTTATAAGCTGGTTGATAAGCCACCTAGCAGAGTTAGATCTACCATACCTGGTAGTTACTTTAGTTATCAATGGGTGTTTCTCAAAATGGGGACCCCCCCACATCATTCATTATCATCAGTAATAAGCCAACCTCAACTTTGGGGTTTCTCTATTGCGTAATAAGCCACCAAATCAACTTAGCATCCCTTAGGTGCCTGGGTTATACAGTTATACATCAACTTGGCATGATTATAAACCTGCCTTACTAATCATCAATAACCATCAGTAGTCATTACACACCATCATTGTCAACCAAATGAATGGATGTTGTAATCATTAACCAATCATCAATCCATCATTCTTAACCAGTAGTCATTAACCAATCATTAACCAATCATTAACCAATCATTAACCAATCATTCACCATCATTAACCAATCACTAACCATCATTAACCATCATTAACCATCATTAACCAATCATTAACCAAACCATCATTCTTAACCAAACCATTATCAATCATCACTAACCATGGTTAACCAACCACCTGGATCACCTTCGCATCCTCAACCTGACTCCCGCCCTAGCCCCCACCGAGGTTGTTCCTGGACGCCGTAGTGGATGTGCGCGAGTCCTTGTTACAGATCGCCGGTGTTTCCAAGGCGAGTTCCATCGTAGGTGGTGAACCTGGGTGATGGGGAACCTTGGCTACCCAGATGCTTCATGTCTGGTATGTCTGCCTAGATTTGGGTCATTATCATATAGTAATTGTAGGTAGATATACCAGGTGCGTAATTGTAGATAAATATGCTAGAAAATTCTAGATTATTTACTATTTGGAGTATTTGGGTCATTGTCATACAGTAATTGTAGATAAATTTGCTAGACATGGAGTCTTTGGGGGCTAGTTGATGGTGAAATGATGGTCAGTTGAGTGATGGTTCAGGTTCAAGGATGGTGGAATGATGGCCAACACTTGTTAAACTGTGAGTAGATAATCCTTGGTTGCTAGTACTGTGATTCTACACCTTCGAGTTAGGAACAAAAAGCCATTTCATGTCGGCCCCCGCCATGATGCTCTACTTCAATGCGATGCTGGCACCAGTCACTTGTTTTGATGTATACACGCATCCATGCTTAGACTTTGTTCTTTGGCTCGGAAATATTTGGGTAGATAGAAGATATGGTGGTAATCTGGCTGGTGGTTTGAAACATGTTTTATTTTCCTTAGTAATCATTAACGGTTGGTTGGATAATATTTGTTGAAACCACCAATCAGTAATTATCACAGTGAACATGTTTGAATCTGCTGCCAACTGTCAAAGCGATCAGTGAAGGCCGGCAAAATCCTTTTCAGCATTGAGGTCCAACAGTGATGACAGAGCCACCCATTTGTTGGATGACCGGAGAGTGTTCCACATGATTTTGCTCCCAGGCTCATGTCCCCAGCTAAGCCCCAAAGCCCAAAGCAAGGCCAAAGCTGATGGGATAACCCCATCAAATTGGATGAGTGTTGGTGATGTCATCTCTGAGCACCCCAGCAGAATGGCGACTGGAAGCACTCCCAGATACTCCATTGGTGGATGCCCCAGCATTTACCAACATCAGTGACCCAGTGTTGCAGATAATTCACCACCATACCAGGTGGGCCCCCAACCATCAAAAAGTTGGTTTAAAACTCAGTCAGCTAGGGTAAACTACCAGTTGCAGGGGGTTTAAAACCCAAAGTAGAACTGCCGGGGGCCCACCTTTGTACATGGAGGATCCAGAATTGCTTACACTCTGGTGATCTAACATAGTAATAGATAATCCACCATTTGTAGATTACTTACCTATTGGAAATTGTGATTTTCCAGCCAGCCATGTTAGATCACCAGAGTGTAAGCATAAAAGTAGGAGTCCCTTGGAGTGAATCGCGGCACTGCAGGAGAAGGGCTATGAATGCGTCCTGATGCAGGTGAGGCATGGAGATGTCCCCAGGTGCTCCCTGCTCCATAGCACCCTGCAAGGTGGGACCCCGCCCTAGTTGTACGTCGTTTAATAAGCCATTTGACTATACTTCTATACACCACAACTAGTGGTTATCCCTGGTTATGAATCAACTTAGGTAAATAGGGAGCCCGCCTTGTGTAGTGGTTATTTTCATTTACTGTTGGTTTTATAGCTGTTGCGTTTTGTCGCTGGCTCGGGGCATCCACCACCATCGAAGTCGTGGGATCAACTGCTCACCTTTCCTGCCCATGAACCTTGAGCGGTTGTCGGTGGATGATCGTTCGGCGACCCCAAATCATTGTCCGGGAAACAAGAGTCATGACGTAGTGACGATTCTAGGCTAGGATTGTGACTTACAATCTCAGTAGGTAGTAGAAGTAGAGAGAAAAAACACCACATCCAGCACATCAGCTGAAACATTATTTCTGGTAGCACTGGTAGTCGCCCATATCGCCAATCTTGAATGAAACAAAAATCAACCAGCCAGCAGAACTTATCTTCTGAAGCTGGTGAAGACCGTGGGCTGCCTTTCCCCCTTCGATGGGTGGAAGTGCATCTTGAAACTGCTGCTGAGGGTTAAGGACAAGTTGCATAGGTGCTTCAACAGACGCAAGCATCATCATGCATCACCAGGGACCATCATGATGGCATCTCGTCATTCTCAATTTGGCACCAATCACCATAGTGAACCAGCATTTGTCACTACCAGAATTCATAGCACCACTGGTAGGACCAATCTCATCAGGCAAGATCCGCCATTATGAAACACCAATTAGGCAGTGCAATTGACATTGTGTACTCATCATTTCACTGTGTCTTGACCATCTTAACCATGAAACTCATGTTTGTTGTCACTCACCATCGTTTGCACTTTCATCAATCACTGTTAACCAATGCATTTCAACGAATCCTGAAAAACGCCGCCACCAGTGTGATGATCATTTGCCCTTGCCCCCCCAAACCATTATTTATAGATTATGACCCCTATTTTGGAGGCTAAAACATTAGCTTTTTTCGAGTTTTGCGGGCCCATGGTAGCCAGTATGACCATCATTTCACCATCCTTTCACCATGATAACCATTAAATTTCAACCAGCCTTTCACCATGATTCCACCATCATTTCACTGTTGTGGGCATCCATCTTTGAAAGATCCTTCCCTAGCCTCCTAGGGGTCCGGCACAGCTGCGGTGGAAGCGATGTTGGGCACCGTGCCGCAGCAGGGCAAGGTGGGGCATCGGAAGCGTGGCAGTGGAGATGCTGAGATGAATCGAATCGTGGTGAAATCATGGTGAAAATGAGAAGGCTATGGGTCAATATTATCCAACAAGAATAGCTAGTTAGTTAATGATGACTATATACGGGATAAGAACCAACAATTATAGGGGATAGATACCAACTGTATGGCTATGGGTCAAGCAGTTAACCAACCAATTTCATGGGGGGATAATGACCAACAAGTTCATAAGGGAAACAGTATGGTTAATGATAGGGGAACCAGGGGTATGGGGTGAACTGACCCACAGCCATAAGTCAATGTTGGTGAAATGGCCTTGGGACCTTTGCATTTCTCCAATAAGAGCAGTTTGCTACACCATTCTGAATCTGTTTTGATGCAGTACGGTTTGGATCCCCCAGCGCTGCGTTCGCGGTTTGCTTGCCGTATTGGTGATGGAGCTGAGAAGGGCTGATGATGAGTGTCGCCAATGGTGGTTCTCAATGATGATGAACGATGATGGTGAATGATCGTAGACTGGTTAATTTAGTCTATACCCATTGCAACCCACCACTACTGCAATGATACTGCTACGATTGGTTGTACAATCATCATGGTCAACCATACAACGCACTTCATGATATAGGTATGATGATGGTAACAATGCTGGCCGGAACAAATGAAACATGACGACTGATTAAGGTTCAAGGTACGGTTTGTTTATGATTCATTGTGATTGTTTGTGATTATATAATTAATCATGTTCCATTCTGATGAAGGGTATGTTTGATGGTTATTGTGGCCACTGATCAATGATTGATGGGTCAATGATGGGTAGCACCCATTCCCTGCGAGACAAACCGTGGCGCCAAATCACCACCTCTCGTGGTGGACCAGGCTTTGCTGGTGATCAATGGAGCATATGGTCATCGACAAACAGCCCCTGGGCTCACAGATCCGTGCACCGCTGCTGTGCTGCTCAGGAGGAACTGCAGGTTGTGGTACCTCTTGATCAGCTTCGTTGTTTACAAGCCACACCCCACCCTCCCAGTTACCTATGCGGTAGGTAATCAGGGAATTGCAACTGGGGATGCTTACCGATTAGCAAGGTAACTGGAAGGGTAGGGACAAGCAATGATCTGACAACCGACCTATCTTCAGGTTTCATGACCTGCAGATACCTGCAGTGCTTCGTGACAAAGGAGATTCACCAACCAGTTCTGTTTGGGAATCGTAGTCCGACTTAGATCGTTTGAGTGTCAACTTTTTCAGTAGATCCATTGACAAGAAGCCTACTTGTTCCATAGACAATAAGCCTTCTTGTTATTTTCCAACTTGTCTCCTCAAATTGGTGTTGGTGGTCCTCCAGTGTCCTGCAGCAGCGATACCAAGTAAAGATATCACAACGATGAGAATCACCAAGCAAGATTCAGCTAACAGGTTTCAACAAACAATCCTCAGGACTGGTCACAACAACATAAGCAGCTCAGCAGAGCTCACCGCAGATGCAATCCCTAGAACCAATCTTTTGCTGCTGTTGTTTTTCATTGTATTCCTTTGGAACAATGACAAAGGATCATCATCATGAATCCTTGTTGAGTGTGAATATGGTGGAATCTTCACCTAAAAAGCAATGAAATTCAGTACAAGGTTGGCCCCAACCGTTCATTTGCTGCTTGTACTAACTAACTTCAATGGGGCTAACTACAAGTTTTTGTGAGTTATTATGACCAAGAAAAGTTGCAGAACCCAACTTACTGTTGGTCGTCCATCTGGCAGCTACTGGCAGGCCATTTGCAAGTACGCTGGCATCAACCATGAGACTTTGGTCTTTGAGGCACCTGGAAGTGGCGATGAATCCAAGGGTGACTGGAAAACATGTGGTGTGAATCTATTGGTCAAGGCGTGATCCCTCTATCAACTGTGGAACATCAGTGCTCAAGGAATTGAAGTTACAAACATCAACTGCTGATTGTGGGATATCTTGGGAACCAGCGGCTACTTGGGGCGATCAGGTCACCAAAGCAACAGCCTCTGGTTATAAGGAGGATCATGGTGAAGAGCCTACAGCGGCCATGGGTTCTCTAACAAGCCGGCCTTGACAAGGCTGCGGCTGGGGTGAGCCAAGGTAAACATACCCCGGTTTGGTATATCAATGGTAAGTGTCTTCGGTTACCAAACCTACAGTTAGGTAAGCAAACCTACAGTCTTATGTGCTGCTCAAGATGCTGATATGTCTGAGGTTACCACTTTCGCGACATATCACCGCCCGTCAGCATTTTGGGCAGCGGATACCATTCTATGAGATGCGCTCTTCCTTGACCAAGCCTATACAGCACAAGAGCATACAAGAGCCAATGCTGGTGAATAATTGAGAAAACCAGGATGAACAATGATAAATGTGATATATAACCCTTGGTGAACCAATATTACCGCCAGTACTTGAATTTATGTAATGTAGACATACTACTAAGACTTATCAAGCATCATGTACAGGTAACTGGAAGGGTCGGGACTTCCAAGCTGTGTGCATCCTAGCTGACCATCATTCACCGTTTTTAACAACAGCTGACAATGTAGACATATATTAGCAATAATTATCAACCTTCATTAACCATTTTTCATATGGCTGTGGGTCAGTTCACCCCGTACCCCTGGTTCCCCTATCATTAACCATTAGTTTCCCTATAGTTTGTTGGTTATTAACCCCCATGAAATTGGTTGTTTGAGTGCTTGACCCAGCTCGCCATATCATATCATCACAACACAGCCACTGGCACCACACGCTGCTGGAACCTCGGGGCCGAAGCCTTCGCCGTGACGGTTGGGCGCTCGAGGATTCGGAGCCGATCTCCGTGGAGAAGGTGTGGCCGTGGCACCCAGCATCAGCACTGGTAAGCTGGGCCCCCAAGCACATAGCCGAGCTGCTGGTTCATGTGCCCATCTGGGGGTTTCTTAAGCCATAGGGGACCCCAAAAATCTGTGGTTTATTAGTATAAATGATTATTAATGGATGATTTAGGGGTACCCCTATTTTGAGAAACCACCATCTGAACTGTGATGGACTACCAGTTTTAGGGGGTTGGAACCCAACTCCACCCTCGAACAGATTATCAGATCAGATCAATATGGTTGATTGATCAAACAAGAGTGGTTAACTATGGTTGATCTGACTGCTCGGGCTCCACCATCTTGTAATATGAACAATCAAATGTGAACAAGTTACCAGATGGGGGTACCGGATAGGGTAGCAGTGCATCAGCCAGGGGTAGCCATTAGATAGAGAGGGTCACTGGCAATTAAACACTTGATTACTATCGTAAAATCTGGATAGAGATACAACCACTAGATAGAGCTAAAAAAGCGGAAAATCACCGGCAAAAAACAATGATAACCAAGCATCCAACAATGATATCAAACAAACCTAGGGATGAGAAACAGCCAGAAAGAATGATTGGTTGGCTGCTGGCATAGTGAATTGTGTTTGTTCTCGACTGACTGGGTTGGTTTTGATGAGGTCTTAAGTACAGGACATCAGGTTCAGTCTTGAAAGACGTATGATTACCGGTTCACTGATGGTTGACCAGTGCTCATATAACTACTGGTTGACTCGTGGATTTCTTGATGATCTTTTACCCTTTGGTAAGCGATCACCTGAAAGTCAAACATCACCGAGTTCAAGGGGTAAACTGGCTGAAAAAAATGCAGGATGTTCCATTTTGAGGTTAGTCTACCAGAGGGCAATGGTTAAGCAAGAAAGCAAATCAATGATATGTATGAAAGAGAACAACGCAGTACAGTCTGGAATCATGCATGGCTGTTGGTACCCTCTACCCAGCTGTTCACAACCCAGAAATGATCAGTCTCTCGTTCAACTGCTGGTGCGTTAGCCATTCTTGGCTGGTTGATTATCACCCCATAGCTACATAGACATTATAATCATTTCTGCAGAATTATGTAGAGATTCCTGGAATGAGGGTCCCAAACATTCCCAAACCATCCATATTTTCATCAATACTAGTAATAAGCCAACAAAAAGCGTTCTCAGCGCGTGCGAATTCAAATGGTTCATGCGTTCAAGCTTTATTTAGGCGGGCCTCCTAGTTAGTAAAGTAGCCTTTGTGATTGGTTAGGGTTGACTAGCGAAATGAACATCTATGGTAGATGTAATTAGTAAACCAAGATGGTTACATCCCAACTAACAGGCTGGTTTTGTTTATACGTAGGGTTCTCTATGTTTACTAGTGAGATATACCTATTAATAAGTAGATAGGTACATCCCACTAGGAAACAAACCTCGTTGTTATACTAGCGAGATATACCAAGAGTTACATGGTGGTTTCTCAAAATAGGAGTACACCCAAATCATCCTCCTTTCACCATTCGTAGTGAAAACTGTTTTTTGGGCTCCCTATTTTGAGAAGCACCAACATATTTATCAATAACCCCTGGTTCCCCCATCATTAACTAGATAAACGATCCTAGCTGTTATACTAGTGAGATATACCTATTAGTATACGGGTAGGTATGTATGTCTCACTAGGAAACTAACCTAGTTGTTATACTAGTGTTTAGATGGCTAGTTCACCAACACAGACCCTGGGGATCTCCACCTGGTGTCACGGCAGGTGCTGAGTACTTTGCGAAGCAGCACCGACGTGACGCACGTGTCGCTGGTGCACCATGAAACCACCGCAGGGGCGACTTGGCGACCGGTGATGCGCTGTTTGGTGCATGGCAAATGGTGACGGGTTCTGATTTTTTGTTGATGCTAAAGCCATAAGCTCAAGGTTTTGAATGGGTAGTGGTTGAATCGTTAGTGGTTTCTATCGTGGTTTCTAGTGGTTTTTGGTTTACAGTATGTGCTGATGCTAGCTTAGGTGACTTGCTGCATGGGCACCGGGGGCCTCTCAAAGCACATGGTTGGCTAAAACAATGCCAGCTATTTGGCATCATTCAGAAGACCACCAAAGAAACCAGACAAGCCTTGCAGCTGGGATTCTCTAAAGCAGGTCAGGCACGGCACTACAAAGCGCAGAAGTTCCATGCGCCTCTGATCCAGCCAATGCTGAACCTACATAAAACGATCCGCGTCCTTGTCGGGATTGAGCCGATCCGGACCCTGGAATCATACAATGCCAGGATGAAATTGCTCATGCAATCGTTCGTTGAGCATCAAGTTCCAGGCCTTCAATCGGGAGGCTACTGCTCGGAGTGGGCAGCAAGGACAATCTTGGATGCAATGGTGGCAAAGCACAAAATCCTGAAGCTCGAGATAGACCCCGCTCTCAAAATCTCAGATGTCCCTGGCCCTGACGAAACAGACATTGTGGCAGCGGCTGCCAAGAAGATGGGCTGCAGAACTGCCCCTGGCTTGCTGCAGGCTTTGAAATTGACGGAGTCTATACACTTGCTATCCATGAAGCTGCACTTGTCTATGGGTAAGCCGGTGGAACACAAGGTGGCTCAGCAGCGCCATATCAGTCAAGCTGTCATGACAGCAGGCCGAAGCGCCGCTGCACCTTACAAGGTTCACTGCAAGTACTGCGAGGATGGCTGGCTCTACTTCAACAACTCCAGAAAGAAAGGGCAGAGACGCTGCTCCGGTTGGTTCACAAATATGGTTGGTGGACTTTTTCAGGGGCGTGAGATCCCTATGACCTAAGCTACATCAGCTTGGCGGGGCATGATCGATGACCCGGGGGATGATTCGGAAAACCTTGGGTATGATGTCCGAGAAATTTATTCTTTGGAGTGTGAAATCAATCAAGGGCGATCCCGCCCTTGAAATTGAAAGAGTGCAATGATGGTTGGGGAAGGTTTACCGCAATCCGGTCTCTTCAAAAGGTATCTTTGATTTTTCACATGCGCTGCGCGAATCCTTGCAAAACAATGATCAAAATCATGGTTGTCAGCTTGGTCCGTAGATTTGTTCAGCTATATAGATCGGTAGATAGATACGTAAAAGATAGACTGATGGATTAGATAGGTATATGCAGGTAGACAGTAGATAGATGCACGCGCAGACATTTCTGCAAGCAGATGTGACCTGATCCTGGTTTCCTCGGAACAGGTCATCAACCCCCTCGAAGAATTGGTGCGGAAGCTGAAGGCTGAGTTTCCCAATCTGCAAGGCGGGAGCAGTTTTCCACCTAGTGGTTTGGAAGCACCACTGCTTACTTGTTAAGGCACCGTATTTGACGACCAGTTGCTGGTTTGGGTTGCAGAGCTAATGCGTGCCAGCAAACATTGGTTGATTATTGAAAAACATTGTTTGATAATCTGTTTGTTTTTCATGTCAAATGTTGGTTGAGACTACTACCAATGGCAATGGGGGTGCGTTGTTAATAATAGTTCAGCAGTGCTCAATGTATACCATTGTGTATTCCTACCGCCCTCGGGTCAAACAGACCTCGTTGTTCATCAATCATGCCTTGTTGTACTCTTTAACTACTGGCAATCCATCGGCAGTAAACATTTCAGCTACGTAAATACTTGAACTACTGACATCAGGGGTTGGTGAAAGGGATTGACCTACCGATATCAGTATCAACCCGTAGCCCCCAGGCCGAACGCACCATGGTTGGTGTCAAGAATCCACAGGTACTCAAAACATGGGCTATTGACCTGCGACTATCAATCATTTGGTGGTTTCTCAAAATAGGGGTACCGCTGAATCATCTTATATTAGCAGACCATTGATACTAAACAATGCAGAAGGCTTCAGTGAACATTTTGATCCACAACCACGTAGGTTAACATCAGCTTCTATTGCAGTTGCAGTTGCTGTTGTTGTTGACGGAAGAAGAACTTGGCTAGATGTTTGGCATGTTTGTAAGCCCGTAAGACATGAGATAATGAGATCAAATATCACGATCAGTCATGATGACAAGTAGTAATTTTCATGATGTGATCAATCATGTTATCTCAGCTAAGACGTGATAATAAGTCATCATGTTGCTCATGGACTAGCATTTCATGCAGATGGTTAGCACCTACACCTGGCTTGCCTTTGTTGGTGAAACGCAGATTTGAGACATGTGGCGCATATGATTCAATCATCTCCAAGCAAGTGTTCTCATCAAAATCCGCTTGATGTTTGATGATTCATGCATTTTTTTTTACCAATCTCTACTTTTTAGTAGTTTCACATCAATCAAAACTGGACAATTCAGTGAGACTTGGATACTTGGATGTTGGGCATTCTCTAGTTTACCTGAATGTTTTCAATAGTTTCTGGCCCCAAAGTGACTCTACCATTCATCACACCATCCAAGTATCCAACAAGCCACCAGCTAGAGCAAACTTCAGCATGTCTCTCAGCTCCTGCACCAGTCCTGGTTGATTCCATGAGTGGCTTTGGGGCCTATGATTTGGATATGCACCTGGGCAGCAACGGTGATTGGATATCGGTAGATGATTGGTAACCAATGACTGAAGGTTCAACGATGGTTTGGCTAGTGGTTTTGAAATACTTTAAACATGACAATGTTTTATTTTCCCTTGTTGTCATTAGCAAATGGTTGGTTGACACATATGTTCAAAGGGTTTGAAACCACCAGCCAGTGGTTAATTGATGACGCACTTATGAATCATCTATGGCAAATTAATGGTTGACTGATGATTATTTGATGTTCAACTGAAACTGATGGTTCACAGCTGTTCAACTGATGTTCAACTGATGTTCAACTGGTGTTCAAACATCTTTGATGGTGAAACATCTGACTCAGCATTGCAGCTTGTGGCCGGGCAGCTTGATGCATGGCAGCCATGCTGCTGCTTCAAAGAACATCCAAGTGATCAGAGAATGTGAGCCAGGAAAAGGATGGTCTCGGAAGGATTCAACTTCATTAAGTTGGACATCTCGTTACCATAATCACAAGTTGATATTCATATAGTGTGCATTTATAAATTATATTCATATATCTATATCCATATATATATATATATTAATATTTATGTTCATATGTTCACATCCTCGATTTATTGATTGTAGGGGCTGTCACCAGCAGCAACAACCAACAATTGCCAATGCAATACGGCGATAAATAGCCGGTTGGTAGTTTCATTTGTCCGACCATACTTGAAACTTGAGGATAATGATCATACCTGGCTTATGACCACCAACAACATACCATCCCAAAGAAGGGTAATGGTTACAGTGGCTCATGTCCCAACAGTTCGACTAGTTCGATCACTTATGGGATGTGAACCAGTGAACCCAGGGCCCTTGACCGCCAAATCGTGTACGCATCGCGGTCGAAACTTCATAATTTATCCAACGTTCTTCAGAAACAACGTCTCAGGACTTGGGGTATCGACTTTGCAGTCTCTTCCGCCAACAAGTGTATCGAGGAGCGATGATGACAGCGATGCGAACTGGTGCGCGATGTGATGTGACCAAGAGACAACCCCCGTTATCACAGGGTGGTCATTCGGCCTCCTTTGGCCATTCATTTACGCAACTTAAAAGCTTCCATCATATTAATTTGCTTCTCTTCCATCATTTCGCCTCCTTTAGCCATTCATTTGCTTAACTACACCCCTTAGGTCACCTTGGAAGGTTTCTGTTGATCAACCTGTCCAGTCACGACGTTTCCGAAGCCGCGACCATCTAGAGGCGACTCGCCATGCTAGCAGGTAAAAGCAGGTCATGACTCGACGTGTGTGTTTCTCATAGCCAGATAGTCCGCGTGTGTTATGTAGTGATGGGCCATGATTAACCATCAAGAAGAGGGGATACACGTTCACCAACAATAATAGTTGAAAAACAATGTTTGATAGGGGATAATTGCCAAGAATAATGCTTAAACAACCACTACATGGGTGTTTGTTTCAAGCCATAGCGAGCCCCAAAAGTTAAGGTTGGTTCACTGCTATAAATGGTTAAGAAACCAGATCATAACTGAGGGGTTCCCAATTTTGAGAAACCACCGCTAGGATCGCTCACGAATCGCCCTGAAATGGTTGATGTACTGTACGGATTTTTTTCTGCTGCTTCTGTTTGTTGTGAAGGATTGGGTGTATGATGCAAGTTTAAGATGGATTGGGCCATGGATGATTTTCAGCATGACTGATTATACGGATTCGACTCTCCTGGATTTGGGGGATGATTCAAATTTTGGTTGTTTTTTTTTCCTGTAGCCAGACTGAATTACATCATGAATTCCTGATACTACTCTAGAAAAATGCTGCTGTATATCATATTGTGAGAGGGAACAGTACGAATATTCCTGGGTTGGTAGATGCATATGTCAGATATCATTCATGCATACATATGCATGTATACTATAAATGTTTTAGGTACAGTATATACAAGCTTCTTTCTTATCGACATAGATATATTGCGATATCCACATAGATATTTTTGATACATAAACATAGATTTATATAAATGTACATAGATGTATATACATGTACGTATATGTATATAAATGTACATATGTATATATATATATATATATTATATTTATTAGTTATTAAACCATGCACATATAGAACACTTCATGGTTGACCCTTACCTTTTCAGATCCTCCACCACCCTGCGCGCCGGTGCGCTGGCCGCAGGGTGTCCCCGGTTTTGCCTACGTCCTGTGCCACTTGGAGGCGCTGCAGCGGAGCAAAGGAACCGCTCGAAGTCTCACGCTGGACGCCGCGAACCGGGAACCGCGGTTGGAACGGCTGGGACGAAAAGTGGTGGTAGGTAGTGCTAGGAATGATTATTTGGCTATGGGTCAATATTAATCAACCAACTAATGGAGGATTTCCACCAACAAAACAAGGGAAAACAATGGTTAATGGTGGGGGAACCAGGGGTACGAGGTTTTGACCCACAGCCAGGTAGTGCTGGGAAAGATTATTTGGTTGGTGGTTTCGAACATGTGTTATTTTCCTTAGTAATGATTAACAAATGGTTGGTTGACAAATATTTGTTTTCATAGGGGATGGGCTCCAACACAAGGGAAAGGGTAATATTTTTCATAGGGTTTGAAACCACCAACCAGTTATTATTGGTCATATATAATTTTTTAAATTGTCATTAATAGTAGGTACTTGGTAGTACCTAGTGTATGGTAGTAGTACTGGTGGTTGATGGTGGTTGTGGCTGAGCGGTAGTGCTGTAATGCCTGTTGTTCATTGCTATTGCTACTAGTTGTGGTCCAAACTGTTGTGATTTGTTGTTGTTGCTTTTGTTTTGATTTTGTGAAAAGAGAGGCGAATCCTTCAGGATCTGTTCAATGATCTTTGATGATGTGTAGACATGTTAGGGCCATCGTGTTAATACATCATTAATTGATCTCAATCGACTTGATGAGATAATCCCACCCTTTGGGTCTCTAGCTCAGAGGTTGGCTATGTGATCACAGCGAAAACGTTTTATATGTATGTATAGATTTGATGATGGCATTTTTTGCATATTAAATAGATGCATCTAAGCATCATGATCATCATTTACATACATGCATTTATTGCAATGTGTTCTAGCCGCTAGAGTCAAAACAACAAGGGACCGAGCTGGAAGGCGGTGACTTCTTCCAGCAGGTTGGTCACCTTGGTGACCAATGCTCTGGCTGCTAAGTGGGGCCATCCAGGACATCTACGACCAGTGGGCCAACATGGAGGCCACAGGGTAACTCGGCGCAACGGTGGACCGGGGTCGCTATCGCAACTAGCCAACGGGGAATCATCAGAAATCATGGCAATGACATCAAATGTGAAAATGCTAGAATAGAAATAGGATCATTTCAAGATAGCGAACGTTTATAGACCAAAATCGACTGTTGTGCACGTGCATGCATATCACATGTTTGCATTTGTACCATGCTTTCAATTCTTTCATTGCACCGTGCATTCCGTGACTCAAGTCTTGACATCTATGACACGGAATTGACGTGGTTTTGTATTTGTATTTGTTTGTTTGGTGGTTTCTTGGAGTTTGGTTGGTTCGGCACGTGTTTGTAGTTGCGGTATGTTGCTTGTGTTTTTATTTTGTGTGTGTAAACATATTTTATAGTGCCTGGGTGCAAGGAAGTCAGCAAGTGCATTACCTTTGTTGCCCCGTCACATGGGCTGGCTCACAAAGTCGATGAAGTCGTCTATCAGAAGTTAGCTTATGCACACTTGTCCAGGTCATGTTAACCAATTGTATATGTCACAATGTCCACCACAAATATGGACTTGAATGAGGTCGTCATCCAACTGGAGCCCCTCTATTATGATTCCTCAGTCTTGGAAAGACTTGGCCAACTTCTCCTTGACACCGCTGCCACCGTTGGCTGTGGATCAACCCGACTTCGTTGCGCCACAAATCCCTAGGAAGGCCTCAAGAAACATGGGACCTTGACCCCCCCAAAAATGGGGATCGTTTGCAGCAAATCATATGATCTTTGGCTCCGTTTCGAGCCACAACCAGGAAGGTGCGGCATGAAGGCTGCAGGAATCTTGGAAATCCTTGGCCATGAGTCGCTACAGCTACTGTCCCAGATTGGAAGGTGAGGAAAATTTGGAATGACAGGTGAAGCAAGAAAACCAACTTGGGAATGTTGGGACTTCGGAAGTCAAAGCATCTACGTGAAGGGCCCTGAAGGGACTTTGTCAACATGGAAGTTTGGACCGATCCTTCCATGGTCAGATTTGTTCACCAGCGAGATTGGTCAAATCTCCAGCTAACTGGTTCAAGTTTTCCGCTTCCAGATACTTCGCGAAGTGGCCTCCATTTGACTTCACTTAAATTGAAACGTTTTCACAATTATTCTTTGCTATTGGTCAAGCAACCTTCACCCTTGCAAGGTACTTTCTCAATCGTTGTACACCGAGGCAGTTTAGATATACACCTCCAACACATGCCATTTTGGCCTTCAAGCAGGCGAGATCGGGATGAATCGTGGCACCACGCTCATTGTAACAGCGGCTGTTCAAGGAGCCTTTCTTGTTGATGATTCTTACATGGGTTCTGGATCTAGCCTTGCGAATAGCTTGGCAAGCTCGAGACCCGAGCTGGTGGATCGCCCTTCAAGACGTCCCCCTCTGGCGATCGGCTTTTGAAATTGGCGACTCATAGGTCATGTGAGTCATGGGTGTTGTTATTTTCCCAACGGTAGCATTGGTCTTTTGGAGGTTTTTTGATGGATACACCCCAGCAAAATCCGAAACAAGAGCTGGACGGTCGACCGTCCAATCACCAACCCGGCCGCTCAAAATTGTTGCAGCTCCATTCGCCTGCGCAAGGCCTTATCGGAGTTTCACCAGGAAGGCGGTGTGGAAGCGCGCAAAGCCAGATATCGCGCAACTCGGCTCTCCAGCTGTGCTTGACCGTGACTCAAACATGGGTAGAGTTCTGGCTATGGGTCAATATTAACCAACCCATAATGGGGGACAATAAGCAACAATTATATAGAGGGAAAACAATGGTTATAATGATAGGGGGAACTAGGAGTACGGGGTTTTGACCCACAACCTTCTGATGAATGAATGGTGAACCACCAATTTTTGATGAACCAATGGTTAACCAATGGCTATGATATGTTGACCAACCAATGATCAATGATGCAACAGTAGTTGAAACATGGTTGACGAATGATGAAGACATTTGTTGTTAATTAATAACATTTTTGTATCAATAGATAGTGGTGAACCAATGGTTGACCAATGATTGAACTTGTGGTTTATACACCAACGATCAGTTTCATATTATGTTGATGAGGTTTACCCTTCGGCAAGTTCAAACCATCACCATTTTCGATAGGCAAACCAGCTATGAATGTGGAATTTCAACTTTCAGGTTAGTTTACCGTGAAACAAATGGTG
Organism: Symbiodinium kawagutii; assembly: GCA_009767595.1. Classification (NCBI taxonomy): domain Eukaryota; class Dinophyceae; order Suessiales; family Symbiodiniaceae; genus Symbiodinium; species Symbiodinium kawagutii. The sequence continues at coordinate 651,639 of VSDK01002808.1, read as the reverse complement.
GTTTCTCAAAATTGGGAACCCCAAAGAATGGACGTTTTGTTCCTAAAAGTAATGAATATGGGATGACTTGGGGGACCCCTATTCTGACATAAATGATATGCATGAGAGTTCTTTGGCATTAAACAGTGGCTACGGCTTTCAACAGTACAATTGCACAACTATGATGATGATTATTCTTTGGTACATGCACGATACCTGGAGTAAAACCAATGACTGCCTGTACCCAGGCAAACTATGAGGTGCTGGCGTGCGGGTGCTCAGGGTGCGTTCCTGTTCATTCCCAAGACTCGCCTCAATGGTAAGATGAGTAGGTCGGTGAAGTAATGTGGACTCCCAACCATCTCTACATTCCAAGTAAGTTAGCTGGGGGGATGTCCGGTAAATTTGTGGGTGATCCAAGCCAATAGCTCCAACTTTGTTTTTTGAATTCAATGTTTTTCAAAATAGGGGACCCAAAAAATGGATGGTTTATTACAGTACTATAAATGGTTAACAATGGATGACTTTGGGGTACCCCTATTTTGAGAAACCACCAATTGAATGGATTTGGACATTGGGACTTTCAAAACCATCAGACGCTGGATCAGCATTGTAAGAAGTGGTAAACTCCCTGGTAGCACTGAATGCCGGCTGGTGGAAATCACCGCTTTTCGATACCTCACAAAGCTCTCCACGTTTGAGAACGGGGCAATTTTCCAAGTTGACGGGGGAAAGGCTACCGAAATCAGTCATTTCAGCACGGCATTGTTGGCCTTGTGACAGGCACATTCAAAGCCGCATTTGTTGCAGATCGGCGAAATGCTGAATCGCTGAATGCTCGTTGGTTGGAACATCGAAGCCCAAGGGGAGGACGAATTCTCACTACCTGTAGGAGCCGCCCAAGAGTTTGGGGAGACAACAAATGGAATGTTTTTATACGTTTGACACCAAACGCCGACAATTTTTTGAGTTTGACGAGTCACATGCTCCAGGTATGGTATATATTCATATTTTTTTTTAGATAGATAGATAGACAGATAGATAGATAGAATTAGAAAGACTTGGGTGCTGAACCCAAATACTGTCCCCGTTTTCCCTTGAGTTGTGCACGGCCATTGGTTTTCAGGGACACCATTTTTTGGTTTTCAGCGTTTGTGAGGTCCTTTTGGCCATTGTCCTTGTCCATGATCAAGAATTTCAGTACTGTTAGCCAAATATGGCTATTCCTTGCTCGCCATTGTTCACTATTCCGTTTTTTTGCTGTCATTAGTAATTAGACATCAGTGATTATTCTTGGCCATGCTTCATCCAGTATTTTCATTCCTGGCAATATGTGTCCACCATTGTTGTGAAATATTACCACCAGACGAACGGACATCCACTGCGCACAATTAACCATCGTTCACCAGCTGTCATTGACCATCATCAGCCATTCAGTACTGGCAACACTCCATTGGTCACAGTCATCATGAGCCACCAGACCAAGCATGATTAGTTGATGACTGATTGCATAGTTGGAGCTGTGGCCCAGTTCAGCCCCTGAGTTCCCAATGTGTGAAAGCTTGGGTAGGCTACGTTGTATCAACCATCTATGGACACATTGTTATGACCATTTTGTCGTCATGATTGCTGGCCTAATTTAGATATATGATCATATCTATGATAGTTATAAATGACCCGAACCCTAATTGAACATTGTTATGAATTATTAACCATGTTTCATGACTAAGCATCAACATCAACCAGTAGGAACCGCTAGCAGCCAGTCCATCCACACTCATCAACCATGCTGATTGCCAACCATTATTACGCATTACTGATACTGATTGACCTTTATTAAGCAGTATCAGCCATTACTAACCATTGCAAACCTTTTTTCCATTATACCAACCATTATCAACCATTATTCCCCAGTACTACCAGTACTATCTAGACCTTAATTACTGACCACTACATACTAACCATTGCGCCAACGATGATCCACCATCATCAATAATGATGCCCAATCGATCGTCAACTTGAGGCGGGAGATGCAGGCTATAGGCTTTGAGTTCTATGTCCCTGAGGTCCCACCGCGGATGGGCTTGGCTGTTGGGGTCGGTTCCGATGATTGACGACGATGAATGACGGCAAGTTGGTTGATATGCAGAAGAATCGCGAAACTAAGAGGTGCCAACACCAGCTTCAAGCAACAAAAGCTGGAAGTGAACCCATCCCAAGTGTACCTAGTTTGGTACCTCGTAATTGGTCATTTATGGAATTCGAACAGCTGGGGTACAGGGTCCCTTGACCCATCGCCATTTGATTAACGTTGCTTAATGATAGTGAGTGACCGATGCTGGCGATGGTAGTTTGATTGATGGTATTGTCAAGGATGGTTACTGGTGGGTGGATGGTTTGGTTAGTGTGTATGAACGGTATTGGTTGGTGGTTCAGAGTGGTTGCTGATGATTTGTATGGTGGTTAGCAATGAGTACATTGAAGAACAATGAAACAATGTTGTTCTTGTTTGGATACTTGCGGCTATTCACTTTGGACGGATGTACACATATTCATATTGATCCATGTGTAGTGTGTAAATAGATTGTTTTGCTGCGTAATAAGTTGATCTTGACTAGATGCTTGCGATGTACCCTACCTTAAGCTAGTCATTTTAGGTGGTGGGTTGCCCCCTGGATACCTAAGGCAGGGTACATTGCTTGCGGTTATCCACTGTGTGTGGCAACGGCTGAGGCGTGTCGGTCCTATTGCATATGTACCTTCAAGACGCCAGAGCATCCGAAGCTGGAGCCGCAAGATTCGTATCGGCGTGGGCGATGAATCTCAGGGCAGCTTCAATAGTTTAGTGATCATTATTGGCTATGGGTCAATATTAACCAACCAATAATGGCTTATAGTAACCAACCAAATCAAAGGGAAAACAATGGTTAATGATAGGGGAACCAGGGGTACAGGGTTTTGACCCACAGCCTATTAACCAGCAAAAAAGGGGAATGAGTTCACCAACAATGATTACTAGTTGAACAAACAATGGTTATATCATAGGGGATAATTATTACTAACAACAATTGGTCAACCGCTATTTCATATGGTGCTTTCTCAAGTCACCGGGTGACCCCGCAAATGGATGGTTGATTGCTATCAATGGCTAGTTCCTGTCATAGGATGATTTGGGAGGCTGTCCTATTTTGAGAAACCACCATATGGTGGTTTCTCAAAATAGGGGACCCCAAAAAATGGTTAGTTTATTACTATAAATGACTATTAGTGGATGATTTAGGGGTACCCCTATTTTAAGAAACCACCATATAGATGACATACGTACAGATACATCTGGTATGGGTCGTTACCAACAAGCCCAAGATTGCGGCTCGGTGAAGAACCCAAGAAAGGCTCCGAGTTGGGTCAAGGCTTTGGGGTGTTCAGCTGGGGCACAGGCTGTTGACCCACAGCTGTGTTGAAATATATGTTCATATTTGGAAGTTCGAAGCTAGGGATTGGTGACCTCTACTGGGGAGCTAAGTTTCCCAAGACAACCCCCCCTCAAACCATGGGTTGGATATGTTGCAGACCATGTGGCATGTATTCGTCTCCCTAGACACTCAGACACCCATACGTATGTAGACTCTTATGCTAAATGATGTTTGCCATGCCTACCTGTACCTACCCGTGTATACACATATTACGTAATTGTTTCCGTTGTCCATCCTGCAAGATCTTTTGCATAACGTGGCTAAGAGGCACCACTCAGACCAGAACAGCAAACGATTAGCAACATGTTTGGCCCTTTCTCTTGAGTGGTTAGAAGCAGGTCATGTGTCCCCAAGTCCATAGTCCATCCCACAGATTTCCACCCAAAAATTGGTCAATTATTTCACTCTCCAGTGGGGAAACAGTGCCAACCTATTCTGTGACCATGGGTCATGGTCAGTGATTTTGGCTTTTGTATCATGTGTAACCGCCTACTGATTATATGCGAACCAAACCCATCATGTGGTACTTCCTTGCAAGCGAGGTGTCAATCCACTTCACCACCAAGAATGGAGGGTTTACTTGTTGTCTTACAATTTGTGCCGTATTCGCAAGCATTATCAAAATTATCATGGGCCAATGTGTGTGTGCTGCTTGGCATGTAACATATCATGAACCATTTCTCTTGGGGCAGATACCCATGATGCTGACAGGCGCAGCTTGTTTTGTCAAGAATTCCAAACATTGTGAGGTCATGGTGTAGCCACGGCAGCTCCTTGCTTCATCGCTGCACCAGGGCGCCAGATGGTACCAATTCTCATCTCTGGTTTTTTATTAATGCAGGATGCATTTTTCATACGTGGACCTGCAGGTGGCGCCTGGGCAGACTCGAACTCACTTTCGATAATCCAGAGCCTGCCAAAACGGGTGGTTCATCTATGCTACCAAGTGTGAAACTCTCAGTTTTGTAGCGCAGCTAAGGAACTTTCATTTCCAGACCTTTTACAACCTGCTGGCGGAGCAGGGGATTCTTGGCCTCCATGTGGGGTGTGGAGTGTGGAATGTGCTGCTGGAGCCATGAGTCGTGCGGATGCATATGGTCAGCAGCATGGCTTGGTGCGGATGCCTCCCTGAGACTTACAATTTGGTACTGAACGAAAACTGAAACTCACAATTTGGTACTGCTACTTGGATGTGCAGCTGCGGTTATAACCATGGTTACAAACCCTATAAGATGGCTTATAACCCCTAGAAAACATGGTTACTCACCGCTTACTAAGTGGGGGTGCGCATCCAAGTACTAGTAGCAAAATAGTTCCCAAACTTAGTAGCAACACCTGAGATGGTTCCTGGTAGTACTGCCACTAGTGTTTTTGGTAGATCATGATCTCGCGACGGGGAAATTCCATCAGGTTCCACAGGTGGATTTTAGTATCTACACCGTTCCACAATAAGCAGGTACAAATGATCAGCAACTAACGCAGCTGGGTTTAAGTGGATGTGAATGATGGTTATCGGTGCTTATGGATGATTAGTGCTTTATTCCTACAACAACTACATCCTCAGTACTCAGCATGAACAATACTCATTGGATTGACTAAACTGCCTGTGTTGATTATAACAGACTCGTTAATCCAACCCGTCGAACTTGTTGATCCTCAGCTTCTGTGGGTTCTTCCACAAATGGGTTTGTAGCCCGGCCATTGACTTTACAGAAAGTTACCTCTAGAGTAGAATTGATCATGCCTAGTAACTTTAGTCAGTTTCTGTTACAATCAAAAGGCCATGATCACTTAAGAGAATAATATTAATAAGTGATCATTGAATTAGTCACTGTGTTTTTTAGATTTAATGTAATGATTTATTTCATCTTGATGAACATGCTCATATTCTATTGTAGGAATGGTCAATCTGTGAGACTCGCCAACGTTCCGTGAAATTCATCTGACTTTGGTCAAAGCAGAGGGGGAGGTACAAGTACGGTAGAAGGTTCAGGTTCAGTCACGGCTTGCAAAGGTGTTTTATATAAAGTTAATTAAGACATGGGGCTTGACATTGTATCACAAGGTCATGATAAGTAAGTACAGATGCTGTGTTGTGAAACCAAAAGAAGATTTAAAAGAAAAGACTCAGTTTGATGGTATGGAAATTGGTCAACGATTAAATGACCGAATCACTTTGTAGAAATGGTTGAATTAGCCCAATCTCCTTCGCTGCAGTCGCTTGCTCTGAGGTTTGTGATCTATCCGGGCAAGTTGTCAAAGGGCAACTCCTTCAGAATAGGCCTGGCACCTGGAAACTTCGCAGTGAATGACCCATGACCTTTGTCATGACCATCAATTATCACCATCAGGAGGGTGTGTTGCGTGGCATGGATGTGTTCTTCTTGCATTTGTTGGGATGTTTTCACGTTGATCTTTGCCCCCTAACGTTGCCGGCTGGTTCAAAAGCCCTTGATCTTTAAGTGGTACTTGCCCAGTCCCTTGGTGGCCGGCTGTAGCATTGGTTCTACCGTGGCGCACTTGAGATCCTCTCGCGATTTCCCCGCCAGCTTCACCAGCTTGTGATTCCTACCAGTTTTCACTAAGTTTGGGTGAAACAGATCATTAGATTGTTCAGATTTATAAGTCAAACCTGTGATTCTTCAGTTTCACCAGATTTACAAGTTGGGTGAAAGCGAATTTTCTGGGATGATTTGTCCCAGGGGGCGAACTAACCCAATGAATTCAACTGCGCGGGCCCACCTTGTAACATGAGGATCCTGTTCTTCACACCACACGCATTGCAGCCTCGTGGCAAGCCAGGCATCATTGGCCGCTTGTTCCCGAAGGTGAGGAGTTTTGTGCGTTGAAACCATTTACAGGGTAGAACAATGTCACGCAGCAATCATATCAACAGATCTTGTATTTGATACTTGCAAGTTGAAACAAGTTGCCCATTTACATGCTTGAGAACCATCACCAATGATTTAACGCAGAAAATAGCAAACACACATCAGTAGGTCCCAACAAAGCGACGAAGCTGGTATCTAATACTGCTGATTAGAATGTTCAAGTGTGGATGGGTCATGATGGATCATCATGCAGTGGGATGTTTTGATACTAAGCATGTCCCATGAATATCCCATAATTACTTGAGTGGCATCGCCGGCGAAGTTGGATCAGCGTGCCCCGCTTGCCGTCTCCACCACAAGTAGAACCGGTTGAGATTGAAATGAGCTATAGGTCTTACTTATAAGACAAAGGAATACAAAGGATGGTTCAAGGCATCAGAAGTTTAGTTATGAATAGTCACCATTGGTTCCATTCCTCAAGGTGTTTTGGTGTTGTTCACGCATTCTGGTGGGTCTCCACCCTTGAGCTACTTGTATGATTCTGACAAAGGAGGCAAAGTGTGCACATTCCATCTCATCCCATCTCTAGATTTGTTAGGGAGATATTTATTCAGAGATTTCATTGGACTGATCAAAAGCCATCATGGAAAATCCCTACCAGCAAGACCATGGTTAGCTTTGTTGTGTTTTAAAGTTTATCAATCACACCATAGGCCTAGATGTTTGCCATAAATGAGCAGGCAGAGTCAAAAAAGATCAATCAAGG
>VSDK01002808.1:633828-644557 GCA_009767595.1 Symbiodinium kawagutii | reverse complement strand
GAAAGAGTTTTGGTACTCTAGGGATAATCTAGGGAGAGGTTCTAAGCTATGAGGCATGGAGGGCGGTGCAAGTACAACCCATCACATTGCAATCCTGATCAAACTGCAGAAGTAAAGACGATATGAATTGAGTGGGTTGATATCTACTAAACCAATCTAAGCCATGCAATTGGCTTCCAAAGGTTGGCGGTTGCACCTACTTTTGATGTGCATCCGCATAGCCGGTAACCATGGTGAGTCAATTTTCCCATCTTCTAGCGCCCCTGCGTGCCAGGACTGTGAAATGTTGTGCTTAGCGGTGAGGAAAGCGTGCGACAGCATGCAGGTTCCCCTGCCGTTGTGATACGTCTTTCAGCTGTGCGTCGGACTGTAGTGCTGCGGACTTGCGCTGAGGTGGCTCACACGGGTTGACAACCAGTTATGAGTGGATGATCAGCAACAAATAGTATGGGATGCAGCAAACAATTAGAGTCTATAGGTATTCCAACTAAGTCACATAGTTTCACCAAATATATGGCTTGGGTCATTTCCAATCATCCCAAGTTGATGCATGGATGAACATCTCGGCAAAAATGCATGTGAAGCTGGGGTACAGGGTCCGCACAACCAATATCACTCTGCAATTATTGGAAGCACACGGATCTCAACAAGTGTTAGTCAGTATCAACACTGTCAAGAGTCGCCCCCCTAGTGAACCAAGTTGGTTTGTATCTACGGTAACTGCCAGTTATGGTAGATAAAACTATTATTGAATGGCATAGTAAGCAATTAAAACTGGGGGGGACCACCTTGTATCAAGCAGTACTATTGAATGTGTGTTCACTGTGTAGCAATCATTTAGCTTTGCCGGTGGATAATATCCCTTGCTCATTTTAACCCATCATACCAAACCTGTGCCATCATCAATCAAACTCTACTGTCAATACTGGTTGTTGGTTTGATTGACATTTTTCTAATTTTCCCAAACGTAATTATAACAACCGGTTGGTTGACTTGCGCATATGTTTCACAGGGGTGTCTCAACCACCAACCAGTAATCATCATTGAACACTATTGACCATAAGGAAACGTTGCAATTTTCTTTTGCAATTTAACAAATCCCCCCATCATGCAGGTCACCAACCGGAATGATGACTAGATGGTCATCCTGGTGACGCCCAGTAAAGGGCTTGGTAAAACAATCGAGCTCGTAGTGTGTCATGATTCACCTCTGGTCCGGCGGACTGAGCCAAACTCTGCCCGGGATTCACCAGCATTCAGTATCAACAGTTGAACTATATCCACAATTACGAACATGTATGAAAAACCATGAGCCATCGAATTATCCATTATGAGCCACCATCAACATTGCAGATTACATGGTTGACAATTGATGATCCACTGAAATCTGTTCACTTTAGAACCCCATTCACTCCTTGAAATGGCAGTGGGTCAGTTCACCCTGTACCCCTGGTTCCCCTATCATTAACCATTGTTTTCCTTGTTATTGGTTGGTCATTATCCCCCATGAAATTGGTTGGTTCATATTGACCCATAGCCAAATGATCCACTTGCAACTTAGAGAAGTCAAGCCTTGGAATCTGCCCCTCGCAGCTCCTTCAGAGCGCCTCCAAAGAGGGGCGCGGCGGCTGTGCTGGAAAGAGATGCGCTGTGCCCGGTGTTCCATGGATGCCATCCACGAGTTGGGAGGGAGCGAAGGAGCTAGGGGTAGCCATATGGCTATGGGTCAAGCAATTCAGAAACCCATCATGGGTATGGCGAGCTGGGTCAAGCAGTTCAGTAACCAATTTCATGGGGGATAATCACCAGTAATGATAGTGAAAACAATGGTGAATGATGGGGAACCAGGGGTTCGGGGTTTTGACCCACAGCCATATAGCCCTTGAAAGGGCCTTTAAGGGGGAAGACTAAAGAGCTAGCAGGAGGGTTCTAACCAAACGCTAGCATGGTTCGCGATGGTTCATGATGGTTAGCGGTGGTCAATGATGGCGATTGGCATTGGTTAGGGCCGGTTCATGGTGGGTTGACGATGATTGGAATTGGGTAGGCTTCATGATGGTTGGTGATGGTGAAATGATGGAACGGCTATAGATCATTGAATGATGGTTTTTGATGTTTCATGATTGTTCAGCATGGTCAAAAGATCAATGATACAGGTTGATGACGGCTACGTGTAACAATAGACTTTCAGTAGTGACATTGTAGACTCATGAGTTTGCTTGATATGATATGTGGTAGGATTTGGTTATGATATTTGGCCCATATGTGGTGACATAGCCAGAAGCCTTGGCGCACCATCAGTGGTGCGCCATGCTGCGCATCCGCACCATGTTTGCCGCCGACACGACTGGTGGCCTCAAGAGAGCAGCGCGTCGTGTGGTCATCGTTGGTTCATAGCCAAATGCCAATATTTGGCGAGTTGGGTCAATATTAACCAACCAATAATGGTGGATAATAACCAACAAACTATAGGGAAAACAATAGTTAATGATGATTTGGTGGTTTCTCAGAATAGGGGACCCAAAAATGGTTGGTTTACTACTATATATGGTTAATAATGGATGATTTAGGGGTACCCCTATTTTGAGAAACACCCATATTTGGTCAACCAGAAACTTAGCCTTCTTCCAGTGCCAAGATCGCGATGATTCCCAAGCGTCGCCATCGAGATGCGATTAGATTGCCACTAAATACAGTCAACGAAATGGCCTAACCCACTTGTGACTTGTGGAATCCCAGCTTGTAGCAGTGATCGTCATGTTGGGTCCTCCGACACCTCGGATGGCCTTCACAAAAGCTGACACCTCGGGCAGGGCTCAAGCCGCCAGTGCCACCAAGATGGCCATTGCTGGGAGGATAACCATGGCATGGGAGCACACGATCTACATCCTGGAAGCCAATGACTGACCTTCGTTTTGGATAGTTTGACCCATAAAATTGAGGTTTAACCATCCAAAACAAGGGTCATTTGGGTTCAAGGGATATAGTATATAGTATATAGTATATAGTAATCCTCAAGAGTAACACTGGGAAGGAATTACGTCATAGGATGAAGATTCATGTTCGGGAATCTAAACGACGTTAAGCTGAATCTTCGACTTCGCGGCATTGAAGCTGATTGCAATTTTGTACCACTTGAAACCCTTGGCTGTTGCAAGCACGTTGTCATGGCCATGTCTCTGCCAACAAAACATGTGCACCGCAGAATTGGTCATGAAATGATTTTCTTAGCCAAGATCTGATTCCTAGCTGGTTTGCCAATGCCAATGCATGACCTCCAGCACGCTTCAGCTTAGAAACCATGCGCTGGCCCGCTGCGACCTGTTGTTATTTGGCCTTGCTTCACTTGGCTACAGGTGGGGACGGGATGTTGAAGCTGGTTGGCAGCATTTTGTTTGGTCAATTGAAAGTGGGATGCCATGGAATCGCGCAAATCATGATCCACCACGCAGTTGCAGAATACAAATGCAAGAGAGGTGCCCATTCACCCACGCCCAACCAAGCTGCACACCGGTTTTCGAGGGGTGCACCATGTACAGCTCCAAAGCTCCAATATGGTTGAAGTTGCTAGACTACCAACAAGCCCTGAACATCAGTGCTCCCTTGATTCTTGATTGTTAGAACTGGCGACAGGGTGGGTTTCCCCAGTTGTAAATGGATTCAAGAGAATTTCAAGAGCAAGTTTGTTTTCAGTTCGAAATGGATTATGAATGGGTAAAGGTGCCCACCTAAGAACTGAAAAGCTCAAGGTGCTAAAGCACCGAGCAGTACTCCTTTACCCATTGATCCAACTAAAGTTCTAAAGCAACTTGGATGAGTCAAGGTGCCCACGGTGCCCTTTTCACAAATGAATCATCTCCTTGTTGGACAGGTGGAGCCCATGGTGTACACTGCTGGCATTGCCAATGACAGGTCACTCATGTGGATGCAAGGGCTCCCAAGCCTTAGCCAAGTTGGTGAAGGTAACTAAGGGTACCAGTCATGGTTGGTTTGGGTAGTTCAACAGCGAATCTTCAACCAACTTATGACTAACTCTACCCTTCGCTTTCGAAGACACAGGTCACTAGGAGTTTCCTGGTTACCCTTTTGGTAAACTAACCTGGCTGGCTGGAAAATCCATCATGGCTATTGGTGTTTTCGAAGGGTTTCATTCTAAGATATGGTCAAAATCCAGCCAGCCAGGTTAGGGACTACCGGAGGGGCCCCCCTATGCGACCTGATGGCCAGGGTGTAGCACCGTTTTTCGCCAGGCGAGCTGGGCGTCTTGGAGTCGTGGTTGGCAGATTTTCGGGCGCCTCGGCTTCCCGGAGGCCTCCTGAGGACCATGCACCCTGCAGCCAGCACCCAATTCGGTTCAGTAAGCCAGGCAAGTCATGACAAGTCGGTGAGTTGATCGTGCTGAGATTTGGTGAGCTAAGTTTCAAGGGCTGCGACTGACCAACGGCTTGGTGAATGATAGGGTTCTGAGGGCTCAATGGATGCGCGAACATGGCGTGTGGCCTACGCGATGTTGCGTGGTGTAACGGAACATTCTGCGAAGGTGTTTGGTTCAATTTAGGTTGCTGATTGGTCGGTGAGTATCAACCAAGAACCAATCAGTGCCAGAGGACCAGGCTGCCAACCAGCCAGCAAACCTAGCATATCATTACTTTGTTGGTCTCATGGATTACCTGAATAAATAAGATACATAAATATGCCATACAAGCCAAACTGGCCAATTCATAAACAAATTACTTACAGTAGCAAGAAATGAAACTATCAACCACATCAATGCTTTGCCTTTTGATGAACCCACAACAAACTACCAGCTTGGATTTCACCCAGATTGTGGTTCCCCATCACTAAGCATCAGATTTGGCAACATCAAAAGATGATTCTAGTCATGTCAATCTTATGAACTTAGAGATATGTTAGCATTGAATAGCATTGAGTTGTTACCAAGATATCTTCGCAACTGAATCCTGAGGCATCTCCATGTGATACCATGGCCCTATGGGGGGTCGGGACGTCCCTTTCCGGGGTTCGTGACCCCCAGCGGCCTCGCCCGTTCCCCAGGTGTCCGTGCCGAAGGGTACAGTGCCTCCAGTCGAGGCGGATGCCGGTGCTGTGGGATCTCCCACCTGTCCACCCCCTATGCTTCATGCTGAACAGCTGGTGATTCACAGGGATCTGGACCACCCTGAGATGGTGACCAGCTATGACCAGCTAGCGTAAAGCTATGGAGGGTGATTTACTGAACCGCAATCAGTGTAAGGTGTTGGAAAAGACGTGTGATTTGTGAGTGATGCGATAAAACCAGCCAGTTCTAGGTCCTGCGGTTTGATCTTTCTCCTGGTTGGTGCTGTTGTTGTTGTTGTTGTTGTTGTTGTTGTTGTTGTTGTTGTTGTTGGTGGTGGCAGTCGTGGTGATGGTGATGGTGATGGTGGTGCTGTTGTTGTTGGTGGTGGTGGTGGTCGTGATGCTGTTTTGAGCATTTCTTCAGCTGTTGCATCAGCTTTGGCAGACACCAGCATCAGAGTTGTTTACATTTGGAAACTAGGACTGGCCAGGAGTGGAGCTTGGCCATACTGTTGGCCAGTCACTCATCCTTGGACAAAGAGAGGGCATGGTTCCTGAAATCCCATCCTGAAATGGCTATGGGTCAATATTAATCAACAATAATGGGGGATGATAACCAACCATTCTATAGGGAAAACAATGGCTAATGATAGGGAACCAGGGGGACTCGCCGGGTGAACTGACCCACAGCCAAATCACATACTGGACTGTCTTCTTGATGAGTGTGGAAGCTTTATTCATGGGAACTATTAATGACGGCCTTATCGGGGCAGCACCAGTCATGGGGAACCGTGGGGAGCCAACCGAGCGGCAATTCGGGAGTCGCACGTGCAAAGGTCACGTCATAGAAGCAATGTGATGCGTTCAATGATGTTGTTTTGGTCATGTCATGATGTTTTTCTTTGATGTTTGCAGGTCTGTTGCAGGAGCAATGATCAACATGATAAACCATCACTTGGAAATGAGTTGGGTCTGACTGGAGATGACTATGACCACGCAATGGTGCAGTGTTTGAATCAGGAGTTGATGACCTTTAGCAAGATATCACAGCTATTCCCAGCGAGGCGCTGCATAGATTTGAGCAACGCCGATAGTTATAGTATAGCTACTGACTAAAACCGAAGCCCCCGTTACCTTTGTACGAGGTAACTTTCCCTGCGCCAAGGGTTCCATGGTTCCTAGTCTCGCATGCTTAGCAGGTACTACTAAGATTTGAGGTTCAGCCAGTTGCTAAGACCAGTAGCGTGACCATGGCTGATACATTCCTAGAGCCTGCAGCCATCATTGCTGGAAGTTCAATCGACCTGAGCGAACCGAGATATACCGACACACGCCAGCTATAGACATATATGTGGTTGGTCAATACAAGCTTTACTCCAAGAAAAGCTGTGGTTTCACAAAGGATCGACCACTGAACTTGTTCAGGGCTGGCCAGAAAAGATGAATCTCCCCAAGTATTTGATTCCCCACACGGATTCGCTTTTCTTGTATATTACTGTTTGGTGTCAAAGGAATGTCATTATGATTTTCTTTAACCGCGTTAACCTTTGCCGAACTCTAAACTGATGAACTTCTGTTGCATGATCACTATGCGAGCCTGAAAAGAATGGTTGAATGACATAAACAGGACCATCGGCTTCACATACCAGGGGGCCCCTCTAGTTACCTACGTACAAATTGGTCACGATTCACCATTTCACTACGGTATATCTACCATGGCTGGTGGTGACCCTAGATAAACCAATCGAAATAAGTAGGGGGGCCCACCTTGCATGGCTATGGGTCATGACCAACCATCCACATGGGATTGGTGCCAGTGTCAGTTGGGCGAGGAGGGTCAGTTGCAAGTCATCATCAGCACGGTAGTAGCAGATTTTGACAAACAGCCACAGGTCAACAAAAGATATGATTTGTCAAAATCATGTCAACAAATATGGTGGCTGGTATCAACAAACAGCCACAAATCATCATGTCAACAAATTTGGTGGTATCAGCTTTTGTTTTCGCACCAGTCTCTGGTGGTTTCAACCAGTGATCCATTGATAAGACGTCATTGGAGAGAGAGACCTCAAATATGGTGGTTTCTCAAAATAGTGGACCCCCCAAATCATCGAATATTAATATATTAATAACCGTTATTGAACATTAACCAACCATTTTTGTTTGTTTTGAGAAATCACCAGATTGCCAGATTACTATCGATTACCAATGACTGGTTGATAAGATTTGATCAGATATAATAACGGGCGTATCTCAAGATCCATCTATGTAGGAAACCACCAGAAGAGGAGAGATATGGGCGGGGTTTCTTAAAGTAGGGAACCTCAAAAATGCTTGGTTTATTACTATAGACTTAGATGGTTACTATTGGATGATTTAGGGGTACCCCTTTTTTGAGAAACCACCATATAGAAACTCCCAGAAGAGGACAGAGATCAGGATGTATGGATGAACCCACGTAAACATCATGGGATGCCCCAGTCTCCGACACTGCGCATCTCACTCTTGACACATGAGGCTGTCTATGAAGTAGGGTACCCCAAGCATTTGGATATGATCACTTTTGACCGGATTGATGGTTATAAGTTGTTTGAGACCCAATCGGTGTCCCTGCTATTGAGGAAAAGCTATGGAGGTATCGGAAACAATCAAGTTGCGGGCAAATCACTGGGGCTCGATGCACTTTGAACTTAAAAAATCATGAAGAGAGGTGAACAACAGACAGTCTTAATACACGATCCGGTTGGATACTTCCTTACGCAACTAACTGGGCAAATCACAAATTGGGATTGATCACATGGGTGGATGATACTTTCTTCATCAACCAGCTGCTTGTGATCACGATACTTGACAGCAAACATGTGCCACCTGCAAGGGGCTGACCCTCCAAGGTCGGATACATCAACGATCATGTCATGAAAGTGTGGGTCGCACGGCCGTGTTGGTTCCGAGTATGGGGGAATATGCATGATAGATCAGAGGATTGTGGCTTTGTCATTGGTGTTTCCCTGACGAAATACCATTTGGATAGCTCCATGTTTGGTTTGTTCCACGTTTTGAAACCACTACATTTGTTTGACCATGATGAGGGGACTATATAATAGGATCTCCTGTTACCCATATACAAATGTAGACTGAACACCTGGGTTTCCTTTGGGCCGAAAATGACCTGTCCATCTCCAGGATTTGTTTGTTTTTTTTTGGGATGATCAACCCACTTGACAGCCACACTGGCAAGATCAAACATTCAAATGCGTCCAGAGGATAGCGTATTGACCCTCGGCTGAAGCAGTCTGAGAGGAGATGCTCATTGATGCTCGGCAATAATTCCATGCTGTACTGTCTCTTAACCAACTTTTATCTGTTTGCAACTGGCGATAGTTGACTCTTGCTTTCTTTTCAAGCATCGCTGTTGCCCTCGCCATCGCAGTTGCCATCGTTGTCGTTGTTGCTGTTTGTTTTGTCGCCGTTGTCATTTTCGACGCTGTCCCCGTTAACATTGTCGTTGCTGCTGCTGCGTTGCTGTTGCCGTTGCTGTTGGCGTGGCTATTGCTGTTGGCGTCGTTGCTCTTTTTGTTGTATAGTGGTTGTTGGGCAGTAGTAGTAGTAGTAGTAGTAGTAGTAGTAGTAGTAGTAGTAGTAGTAGTAGTAGTAGTAGTAGTAGTAGTAGTAGTAGTAGTAGTAGTAGTAGTTGTTGTTGTTGTTGTTGTTGTTGTTGTTGTTGTTGTTGTTGTTGTTGTTGTTGTTGTTGTTGTTGTTGTCGTTGTCGTTGTCGTTGTCGTTGTCGTTGCTGCTATTGCCGTTTTTCTGCTATGTTGTGGTTGTTGTTGCACATTGTTGTTTTGCTGTTTCTGTTCTTGTTGTTGTTGTGTTGCTTCTCTTCTTGGCGGCGGCAGCGTCGATTGGCAATTTCTGTAAGTTTTTAGCGTTCAGGGCTGCTTGCTTTATTCATCAGACAATTGCAGCGCCATAGATTGCTGAGGGATTTGACTGGCGGGATTTAATCGGCGGGATTTAAATCATACAAAAATAAAAGAAAACACGGCAAAAACATGTTCAGACAAAAAATGTTTTGCTCGAGGCTCTCGTCAAGAGTTGATACGTGAATGCTCAGTGATTTAGCAGTGGTTGAATAACAATTTGCTCAAAGTCTGGGACCCGGAACATTCAAAAATAAAGGTGGTTTTCGATTAAAAGATCATGGAGAGCAGCAGCCAGTAAGTGTGGCATTGCGTGCGTCATTCTCAAAGAACAAGTGCGTTGTTAATTATGAGTGGCCCCTTTCTGATCTAAATCACCATTGATCCATTGTAACAAATGTTTACTGATTTACCATGTTTTACCCATTTCCCATGAACACGTTATTGGCATGCCATCCATTCAGCGGGAACAAGGTGCATTTGTTTCAAATCACCCGCGAAGTTACAAAACTGCGTGACTAAAGCGTTGAGAAATATGTTTGCTAAATTCATCAAAAACCATCAGCCGTTTTGTTTATCAAACATATTTGTCACATATGTTTGTTCAACATGTGTTCAAATTCCCAAAGACATTTGCAAAACTCACGAACCATAGACGATAAACCAATCGCTGGAAGTCAAGGTGTTTTTCTCAACGGCGGGCGACAACTTGCACTTGTTGGGTGCCAACACGCATGTGATGAATCCTGGTTGCCTGTTGGAGGTGGACGTGAAGATTTTGTTGGCCACAGTCCATGTGAAGGTCACGGTGGATGCTTTGGCATCTTGGCAGCTGCTTGCGATTTGTGTTTTGTTCCGAAGGCTTTTCCTGTTGTTTTGGGTGCCGGCCAGCTGTTTGGGTAGAACATCAACATTTGAAGAATACTTGGTGTTGTCACTCTTTCGCGCAAACGTTCGAACACTTGGGTTGTTACTTAACTTTTACTCCCGGTTTTTTAATCACAATTAGTTGGTGGTTTTGAACACGCATTTTGTTTCCGGCTGTACTTGGCATGACTCGTTGGTTGACTAATATTTTTCTGAGGGATTGAAACCGCCAAGCAGAAAAGTATTATATCACCGCTTGTGATGATTTGAAGGTGCGTCAAATCCAGGACCCCATCGGTGCAATGGAACCCATTGTTTTGCCCACGGCAGCATGCCTGAGCTGGGCGGAAGTTCATGGCAATCAGCGCCACCCTTTTTTCACGGAAAGGGACGCTCTCGGTCCTCCCATTTCGACACCTCCTTTTATACATGATGCATGGTGCCATTAATATTTTTAGTCTGGAATATTCTAATAGGCTTTTTCCCATACTTGTCACTAACCCAGTAGTCAGCGCCCACTGCCTTCCCTCCATCTGGGCAGGACTAGGACTCAGAACTAAGGTACTGGCTGAAACTAAAACAAGAACAGCCGGAAAAAAAAAGAAAAACTTGTTTTTTCCTTTTTCCCCACCTGTCAGGTGAGGGTTGTTAGATTTTATCAGAGCTGACTCCTCCTCCTTCTTGTCCTCGTCCTCCTTCTTCTCCTCCTCCCTCGGACCTCAACCACGACCATGCACGACTGTGGTCGCTGCCGGACCTCAACCACGACCATGCACGACTAGTGGTCGCTGCCGGACCTCAACCACGACCATCCGCGGCCAGTGGTCGCTGCCGGACCTCAACCACAGCAGGCCACGCCTAGTGGTCGCTGCCGGACCTCAACC
>VSDK01002808.1:595251-633536 GCA_009767595.1 Symbiodinium kawagutii | reverse complement strand
AGAGAATGTCAGAAGATATGTCAGAAAGAATGTCAGAAGAGATGTCAGACAGAATGTCAGAGAGAATGTCAGAAGACATGTCAGAAAGAATGTCAAAAGAGATGTCAGAAAGAATGTCAAAAGATATGCCAGAAAGAATGTCAGAGAAAATGTCAAAAGAAATGTCAGGATAGAATGTCAGAAGAAATGTCAGACACAATGTCAGAGAGAATGTCAGCAGACATGTCAGAAAGAATGTCAAAAGATATGCCAGAAAGAATGTCAGAGAAAATGTCAAAAGAAATGTCAGGATAGAATGTCAGAAGAAATGTCAGACACAATGTCAGAGAGAATGTCAGCAGACATGTCAGAAAGAATGTCAAAAGATATGCCAGAAAGAATGTCAGAGAAAATGTCAAAAGAAATGTCAGGATAGAATGTCAGAAGAAATGTCAGACACAATGTCAGAGAGAATGTCAGCAGACATGTCAGAAAGAATGTCAAAAGATATGCCAGAAAGAATGTCAGAGAAAATGTCAAAAGAAATGTCAGGATAGAATGTCAGAAGAAATGTCAGACACAATGTCAGAGAGAATGTCAGCAGACATGTCAGAAAGAATGTCAAAAGATATGCCAGAAAGAATGTTAGAGAGAATGTCAGAAGATATGTCAGAAAGAATGTCAGAAGAGATGCCAGAAAGAATGCCAAAAAATATGCCAGAAAGAATGTCCGGCTAGAAAGTTGTCAGAAAGAAGGTCAGAAGATGTGCCAGAAAGAATGTCAGAGAGAATGTCAGAAGACATGTCAGAAGACATGGCAGAAAGAATGTAAGAAGATATGTCAGAGAGAATGTCAAAAGATATAGACTGATATAGATCATTAGAATGGAAAGTGGAGAGAACACAATCGGAACAATGGGCAATCCTTAAACAAAAAATAGGCAGGGCCTTAGACATAGCATGCTCAAACCTTGAAAAATCATTTGGTGTGAGTGCATGAATAGCATGGAAAAAAGCACGCGTCCTAGGTGGAAAGCATAATAGGAGTATTGCAGGAAATGTAGCCAGGGGAACACATTTAAATTATAACAACTCCATTGGAATTGAGTGGGGAGAAATTTGCACTAGTTGGGGGAAGCCAATAAAACAGTCCAGGATGCCAAAGCCAGCCTCCTCAAAAAGATAAGGATAACCTGATTTGAGACAGAAAAAACATGATTTCAGACAGAAAAGACACATGCAGGGTACTACAACAATGATAGCATGGGAAACCAGGAACAGAATGTGGCGAGACTACAAGAGCAACAAGAAGTGATATCAGACTGTCTTTTGGGGAGAGCATATGTATAGTAAGATAAAGAAAAGTCGTGGAAAAGTGCTTTTAGCAAACGAATGGCATGTAAGCAATTGAAACCTTGGGTGGAGAACATACACACAGCATGGAAAATGAGAAGACGTGATAAGAATACTATCAAACCATGGAGAAAGATTAGCACAATATATAGGCAAAACAAAGAAACAATATGGTATGCACTGGGAATGAAGGATGGGAAGGCTACAAAAATACCATGGAGTGGTACAGGAAGAGATTTGCCATACTTGGAGGAAACCACAAGGATCATCTAGGATGCAATGGAAACCTTCTGAAAGGACATAGAGATAGCATGAATTGAGCCAAAACCCCCATGCAGGGGATGGTAAAAGTAATAGCATGGGAAACCATAACAACATCTTTTTGTTGGGGGAGGCGCAGGTCATAGAGAACAAGAATAGAATGTAGTGATAGCATTGAAACGACAAAGGGTAATGCATAAAAACCACTTAGGAAGGGCATACACATAGTATGCCAAAACAATGGAACCTCATTTAATGTAGTTACATGAACGACATGGAAAACATGCACATATACTAGGTGAAAAGCAAAGGATTGTTTTTGGAATGCAACAAAGGGAAAAACAGATACATATCCTAGGTGGGAAGCATAGGAGTATTGTGGGAATGCGGCAAGGGGAAACATAAAACAACTCCATAGGAAATGCATATCATATGAGGAAAGCAAACCGACAGTATGGAGTGCCATGGAAGCAAGGCAAAGAACAGATTTTGCAACAATACATAAGAATAGGATTGGCACTACTTGGGAAACCACCATATTTTTCAAATTTGAATATATCTAATTTTATTTGCATAATGTAATTACGTATTTTTAAAACATATACAAAAATGAAAATGAAGAACATATTGTGTTAAATTTGCCTGCTGAAATCTTCGCCAATCCTTACAATGATGTTCAGACAACTGTCTGGAAATATGTCTACAACGTTGTAAATTCAATGAAAAACAGCTAAAAACAGTGAAAAAAGGGGGACCGACAGCGTCCAGCACTCTTTTTTCACTGGCGGAGTGCACCCTGGCGATAGCTAAGTTAGGTCATACCTAGGGTGTCTACCAGTTGCAGTATTTCAAAATGTAGTTCCCTAGTTTGAAAACCAATTTAGAAGTGAGGGGTACAAGTAGGGGTACAAACTTGCAGTATTTCACATTCCCGTGGCTCATGCTGCAGAATGTTCCAAGGTTTTCCAACTGCCATGCAACAAACAAAATTGACTAGTTGGATTAACTATCATTGGCTAATCAACCCTGATGAACCATCATTTACCATTCATTAATCATTTGCCATTCATGTTTCAACGTAAAACTGGGAAGTATGGCGCAGGGTTCTTCAATCATTAAACATGATTTTCTCTATTACTATTATTATTATTATTATTATTATTATTAGTATTACTAGTATTATTATTATTATTATTATTATTATTTTGATTATTATTGATCCATAGCTGTATAGCAGTCCACCCACCTGCCACATAGTACAACCTTGCCCAATCCTTTGGATCCGGTGGCCAACCCTGTCTCCAGAAGCATCCAAAAGCCTGGTTTGGAATCTACACCTTTCCGGGGTTGCTCAATGTTCCAGGGAACAGGAAGGATCACGTGACTTGTTTAGATTTCATGTTTAACACACATATGATGATAAGGATGAACGTACAGCACCACATTGCGTAAATTGAAGGAACATGACTCAAACAGTACAGTAACAGTTGTTGAGAGTGCTAAGATTTCGTTCCCTACGTCGAAAGCTTTCAACTGTCTTGGGATGTGTCAGTCTCACAAAGACAAGAGTTCTTGAAACCGTTTTCTGTCAAAATTAGCAAGCGTTTTCTTTGTGTTGATCACATCTCGGTCATTCGATCCAATCAGTGAAGATAGTGTACAAAGGTGCGGGTGCATCTACAAAGCGAGCAAAATTCCCTTTGATCTAAACAACACATTCCAAATATCCCATGAAACATATCACATAGTTAGCTTTCCGTGCTAGTCATTGGCATTGTCCAAAGGTGCGGCTGCATCCCCAAAACGGAGGATATGTCATGTCCATAAATGGTAGCCATCACCATCCTTCAATGATCAGCCAGCTCCTATGGAAACCAACCACCTACAGCTGGGTACATCATCCATGCGCCTTTTGCGTCGCTTTCAAAGGTCTGTCAACATTTTCAGGTTGGACAATTGGATGCTCAGCCGCACCATGGAGAGACACGGGGATTGGGGTGCAATAACGCATGGTGACGTGGGGATGGATCGCCGGTTGTCGCTCTATAGGTGATGAATTTGTAATCATGTGTGCAGTTATAATTATGAATTTGTTATCTATAATCAATTCCATTACAAATTGCATATGGGACTTACACACATGTGCAACGGTTGGAGAGCCGTCCATGTGAACCAACAAAGGTTCGCGTCAGAATTGGAGAATAGTTTTCTTTATGAAATTCACATGGAGGGAACCTTGTAGTAAACTACAATTTCGAATTTACCTAGTATATAGTTTTCTGTAATTCACATGTTTTTTCCAAAATGCCTAGCAGTATCCTTACTTGGATAATAGCTGTATATATAATTATATATATATATACTGTGTGACTTTTAATTGCGTGATTTGACATGGCTTTTCAAACGCGCTTCTTGGAAGTATTTGTGCATTTTCAGCAGTGTTCTTTCCGGTGTAGCTTCTGAAAGAGGTTTCCCACAGGTTCTGGAAAAGCTAGCTGCGCGAACACTTCTCAAGGATATCCAAGCGCATCTCTTCAAATGACTCATGTCATATTTTTTTCCCGGAATGCCCGTTGTTACAATGTTGCCTTTGCAAACTATTCTTGTAGATGCAGCCCTTTCAGGAGGTAATTCATTTGGTGTGGTAACCAGGGGGAAATTGGATTGTTTATTGAGGCAGGAGCAAGCCGCCACAGTCCTTTGGGAGGCGGCTGATCAGGCAGACGGAGTAGTGAGGAGCTGTACAACTTTTACTTTTTGGCCCACAGGTGCCACAGGGCACTTGACGCACCCAAGAAGTACAGCCCTACCCAGGTGGACCAAATCACCAAACAGAGGTGGGCCCAAGCAGGCCTCCAAGAAACGGCCCGGCTCCCACACGTCCTCGCTGCATTGTTGCAGCCGAACGCCGTTGTGGACGGGGACCGGCCGTGGCAAGGCTTGGTGCAAGTGCCAGGCAGCCCAACCTTGTACTTGCCCCACGCTTTACGCCTCTCGGCAGAGGCTAAGGACATGCTTGGGCCTCGCCTGCATGATTTTCTGACGCCCGGGGGCAGGAAGTTTGTTGAAAGGCTACGCAGGGAAGTGCTCCGCACAGTAGCGGCCTTGTTGTGCCGTGCCTGCGGCGGGCCAACAGCGTTGAGGCGCATGGTCCAGCAGCGCGACATTATGGGAGTGCAGCAAGCCATTCAGGGGGCGGCGCAAGGGCGCCGTAGGCGAGGCACTAGTTCCCTGAACGTTCTAGGCGCCTCGGCCTGGATGGTGGAGTAGATGAGAAAGGAGGCAACCTGACATAACCCCGCAGTGTTTGGATCTTTCTTGGGTCATGGCCATTGTTTCTAAAGACTGTGTGTTGTTACTCCGCCATCCATGGCTCGACCCTGTTTTTTCCGGAATGAACTTGTTTTTCCAAACTTTTGCGTCCCGACTCACTTTCGCCCGCTGTTTGCAGCAAGGCCTCAGTTTTCGTGGTGGAAAAAGTGAAGACATAAACAAATTTGAAAATAATAATAAGCAGATTACCATACAGCCAAGATCGGCCCAAGCAACAAATATACATGCTGATGCTGGACATCTTTTGTTTGGAAACCTCATCTGGGATACCATGTGGGAATTTTACCCGGGGACATTGCTTGGAAAGCGCTTGGGGGCCTTACCTAGAAGCCTTGCTTGTGAACTTTGCTTGGGAACTCTTCGCTTTGGAGCGGCGTTTGAACATTTGTTGGGATTTCCTTGGGGTTCTGATTTGGGTGCTTCACTGGGAAGTTTCCTTTGGGAACCGGCCTTGATTGAGAGCCAGATTCAGGAAATTAGGTTGGGAATTTCGTTTGGGCACCTCATTTGGAGACGCCAGGGGAACCTCGCTAGCGAAAATTGACTGCGCCTTGCTGGACGACCCTGCTTGGGAACCTTGTTCGGGGACTTGACTTGCGAACCTGGCCCGGAAACCTTCTGTGGGGATCTCGCGTGAAAATTTCCGGCTTGGTTGGGAACGTTGCTTAGCCACCTCGTTTGGGAGCTTGGTTTGGGAACCTTCTCGCGGAACTTGTTTGCGCAACTTGCGGAGCGAGGTTCTAAGATTGCTGGAATTTCGCTTGGGTAATTCGTTTGGTGATTTTGGGGGCCGTGCTTGCTTGGGATCTTGCTTGGAAATTTTGTGCGCGGCTTTCTTTGGACAGGAAATTCAGGAACCAAAGTTGGAAAGTGCCTTGAGCCAGTGCCCTGCATAATCTCAACGGAAGATGCTGGCGCCGCCATCCGGCTCTTTTAGAGATTGAAGCCCCATAGCATCTTGTTGTTAAGCGTCGAAAACTTTCCGTGGATAGGCGCCCGATCGCGTGCTGAGAAAGAGTGATGCACATGGCGGTATTAACGCCAATGCGTCGTGGTAAACTTGATCGCGCGCTCTTGTTGCAGCCGGCTGCCAGAAAACCATTGCTGTGTTCAGAAAAAGCGGCCAAACAACAATCCCGCAACGAGTATGAAATTCTAGACAGGGGTTCGGCCTGGTTTTGAAAACCGTACGCGATGACCCTTTTATCAAAAGCGGTGAAATAAGAAAAACCAATCCAGGCTATCCAAGCCCGAAGCATAGCAAAGCATTGTTTCGGCCACCGTTAGAAACCCGTGCGCGAAACATGCGTGAACCAAAGCTCCAGGATTCCCGGATCCGTGCCCGCCCAAAATATTGTGGGCAGAGAAAGGTGCTGCCATTTGCTTTTGTAGATTGAAACCCAAATGCAACCTGCCATTGGGAACTTTGCAAGCCAAGGTTCCAATGTCTTTGAAACGGCGCGCTTAAATTCCATGATTTGCAAACTTAATTCGGAAACTTTGGGGGTGAGCCTTATTATTTATGAATTTCTTCCGCTTGGGAACCTTGCTTGGGAACTTTGTGCGGGCTCTGGGGGCCAAACTTCCAAGGTCCCCGGGACCTGACTTCGGAATCAGCGAGGGCGTTCGGGTACATGTTTTGTAGCAGTAGGGAGGAGAAAAACCCAGAAGAGAGCTCTAGCGAAGAGAGCTGTAGAGAAGAGAGCTGTAGCGAAGATTGTGGCCGAGAAGAGAAAGTAGAGGCGAAAGTAGCCCAACATGTCCGGCAACGACATATACCATAGGATAAATAAATCATATATATATATATATCTTTATATTTATATACATATATTTCTAGATACCTTACACATGAAATGAAACGAAATATTTTGAAATGATTGTTCGCTTCTGGTATATTTATTTGTTCATGTTTTGTGTTTTCATGCTAGAAATGCTAGATTCTGCTTGTACAAGTCAAAAGGTGAGGCAGACCCAAGCACAAATGCTTGCTGCACATCCTGCATCCTGTGCTGCAGCAGCGAGGACACGGCAGCAACCTCTGGGGGTTCGAAGGCGGGCGGTGGGGCAAGGCAGGGGAGTCTCTTCGTTGATGATTTGGGAATGATTAAATCTGATTGGTGGTTTCAAGACCACTGGTTGGCAAATAGTAGGTAAATAGTAGGGGATAAGAATCAACAATACTGGTTAATGAAACAACTATTGGTTCGTGGTTTGATTGAATGGATATCAAATGGGTGGTTTCTCGAGCCATGAGGGGCCCCCAACATGGTTTCGTGGGTTGCGGTTGGTGGATGGTCACATGAGCTATGAGGACAAAAACTGAGATTTTCTCAAACCATAGGGGACCGCCAAAGTTATGTTTTGTTTATCAAGATGGATGGTTAGTAATTTGGATGATCACTGGGGAGACCCCTATTTTGAGAAACACCCAATTGTGCGTTATATTTTATTAGTAATCGTTATAACGTGTTACAGCGAACAGGTTGTATGGTTGGTGATGGATTGATAATGGTAAAACTTTGTAGATATATCATATATATCGGTTCAGATAAGTAGATATATCGGTTAAGAGTGGTTCACCAGATTGTTGATGTTATGGTTCTGCAGTCGTTGCTTTGCTGAGGCGTGACCGAAATTAGTAATGCTTATTTTGAACTGAGAATTATCCCTAGTTATAAACCAACTTTGCTAACATGGAGCTCCACCTTGTAGACAATCTAATTAGAATAATAGCTGATGGCAGTTTCTATGATTATCAGTGATGGATGATATCTCGTTGGGTTGATTCATGTTTAATTTTGATAGCTCTTGTCGCCGTGTTTTTCTGATCCATCAGTTCTGCTCGCTGTGATGACAGCAGGGGATTGCCACGGCTCCGGCTGCAGCTCAGGGCAGCCGGGTGACGGTCTCCGCCAAGAACATCACGGTCTTTTGTGAGGGCCAGGCGAGCCGATGGGAGCGCCAGCAGTCGACCGTGGCGTCGTTCTTCGGTGTTTCTTAAGCTTTGTGGTTTGTCAGTTTATGGTTTTTGTAAAGTAAATTGTTTCATGGCTTCGTAATTGGTTGTGATTTGTTATTCTGGGTTGGGTTGCTCAGTGTTTATCTTTATGTTATTGTTCTTAATTGGTTATAATTGTGTTTGTTTTTTCTGACCTGTTGATGGGTTATCAGTGATTAACGATTGATGATTGGTTGCTGATTGATTGTTGTTGCCGTCGCTTGTTCCAAATTGTGTCGTTTATCCATGATCAATTCCTTCGTTTTTTGCATTGATTTGCTGTCCACGTTGACTAATCATGTGCTTGTCTGTTGTTTGTGGGCGTGGTGTTCGTGAAAACCGATGGGTGACGCACAGCTGCGCTGGCCTAGAATTGGAAGATGATCATGGCATGGTGCTTGAAAAGCTGATAGATACTACGTATAGTTGTTCTGGAAGCTGGTTGTGTAAAACACCCAACTTTGATGATGGCTTGCTCTGATGGTTGTAATCATGAATCATGATCAGCCGTGATTCTCCATCAACCATTGTTCAACCATGATCACCCATTAGTTAGTCATTACGAAGCATTATTTGCCATAATTGAAACATTTTGAACATATCACGTGCAAGTGCAGTCTGGGTATTCAGGGTATTTGTTCTGATCCTTTTCAATTGGCACTATTTGTCAGCACTGCGGATTGGTGGATGAAATAACGATCAACCAGCCATTGTTTCTCGTGATTATCAATATCGGTATTATCATCAATATCTACCTTGCTAGTTTCAACATGCTGAACAAATAATGCTTCAACATATATGATAGCACATGATAGCACGAATCAATACTTTCCATGGTTCATAGCTTGCACCGCGTGATTCATACCCACCCCAATCCCACCCAACTCGGCCCCAGAAACCGCGTGGCGAGCTGCTCACCATGGCCATGGCTTCAGCTCACGGTGCCTCTCAGGTGGACTACTGGACGTCGTTGGGGAACCTCCATGGCCTCGCGAACGCCACGCTGCAGACTTCCACGGCTTCAGGGGACCTGGCGCTGACGCTCGGATGGATGGCGATGGCGAGTGATGGCAATGGTGATCCATGGTGACGTCAGCGGTGAAAACATGGTTGAATCAATATCGTGGTTTCTCAAAATAGGGGGCCCCAAAAATAGCTGGTTTATTACTATAAATGGTTAATAATGGATGATTTGGGGGTACCCCTATTTTGAGAAGCCACCATATTGATGAAGGAGATTCATGGGTTGATGACCTACTACTTATTGATTCGATCTGGTGTCATCAACAAATATCAACGGTGAAACGGCGAAACCATGGTTCAATGAGTAGCTGGTTGGTGGTATGATTGACATGGTGCTTATTTTTTCCTGATGTATTACAAAAATCATTGGTTGGGTGACAAGCATATTTTTCATAGGGGTTGAAATCACCGACCAGAAGATGGTTAATAGTGGTAACCAGTGGTACTTAACCAAAAACATCCATCAACCCTCAACCATCAACCAACCCACCAACATCCATCAACCCTCAACCATCAACCAATCCACCATCAACCAACCTTCATGGGTTGATCGTCATCAATTGTTGATGTTTGTTGATGTTGGTGTGTGATAATTTCTAATGAGATACACAACATGTTACATTTACATGTAGGAAGATGGTCTTATGACATAGATTAAATTGATGTATGTTGATGCTACAACGAACTGTGGCAACATGCCACCAGCGCCGCGGTCGCAGCATCACCGAGGGATGGCAACTCCCTGAGACTTGATGACCCAACGTTTGTCTTGATACAAATTGAGTCGCACGAAGTCGTGTCATTGGTCACGGTCAGTACGAGTCGCTTCACAAGTGGTGGTTTCTCAAGCCATAGGGGTACCCCCAAATCATCCTACCATTTATAGTGATCACCCATCCATTTTTTAGGTTCCCTATGGCTTGAGAAACCACCAAGTTGACAACAAAACCATTACCCTCGTTACTCATTTTGCTATGTTTAATGGTCAAATTGACGGAACCATGAAATGACATGATGCCATGCGGATAACTCATGCGAGCGTCCGAAGGAGGATTTTGGGTGATTAGTTTCGATGTTGTGATCTGGGGATGGGTCAGACCAATCCCCAAGTTTATGGATGAGCCGAGCCAATCAAAGTCACCAAGTGGGGTATTTTTTTTGGATGTGAGTCCAGTGTGTTTGGCATTGGGGAGCCAGACCAAGAATCTAAGTTTTGCCAGTCAACCGGCAACATGAAGATTGTTTTTACATGTTTTTCAAGCTCCCTTGATTGCTGTCCGCAAAGTAATTCTCATTATCCCAACTCTTGATCCCCTTGGCGAGATGAGACATGGGTCATGGATACACGTTTTGATATCAGGACTTGTTTTGCCAACTTGGTTTTCACATGTATTGGTAGTTATTTGTTTTTGTTATTATCATGTTTCCTTGCTCCATGCTGGTTCCCAAGTTTGTGGTATCCTTGATGTGTGTGGGAAGGCCACACATATTCTTGTGAGACACTTTATTTTACCAACATACGATAACTGGATGGGATATCAAGTGTTTTAGCGATCCTAGTCACTTATTCTCCAAACAGAAGAAACTACCATCAGAAAATCCTTGTCAAGAAACCAGTCACCTGGGGGTGGCAGCACGCAACCACGACACAGGCTGATCGAAATCAATGGCAGTTGGTTTTTGTTCCCGAAAATCATACCAAAAACCCTGTTTTTTTTTCGGAAGATTTACCGCCAGTGCTATGAAACTCTTCCAGATACCCCACAGCTACGGTACAAATTTTCCCCTCCTTCAGTTGAGCTCTGGCATCGCCGCCACCAACGCACCCCCATCAGGTGTACTGTTGCTGTGCTACGAGCGTGAGTTTTTTGGTGATCGTAGGTGATTAGGTGGAGGAGGAAACCACTACCAGTAGTTACTAGTTACTACCTGGAGTTGCTTGTTGCTTCTTTGACGTTACCTCTCCGCTACAGCAAGCAGGTTGCCAATGTACACGTCAGACACACATGACACACTTGTTAGGTTCGTTCCCCCTTTGAAATCCCCTCAGACTCATGTGGGCAAACCAACAGTTCCAAGTGGTGCCAACCCTGTAACAGCATCTGTCCCAAGGACGATTCCAAGTTGGAACGATTCAGAAGCTTCTGCCCCCACGTTGGGAGTCGAAAGCTGCCAGGGTTGGAAAGCCCAGCCGACTGCATCCTCTCAGGGTGTGGGTAATCCTTGATGCATCATCGGGGATGTTGATCGACTAGCCGAGTGTTGAATGGCAAACCAACAGCTCCTGATGATAGGATTGATGGTGTTTTCCTAATCTTGGTCTTATAACCAGGGTTGTGGCGAGGGCCGCTCCACTGACCAGGTTTGTTCTTAGCAATTTGTTCGCGGGATGAACATGGATGAACTATCCGGTGGGGTGGAGTGAACCATGCTGTGCCATGATGGCTACCCCCGGTGAGAGGCTGGGGCCTCGCCTAGAGCTGCGTAGAACAGTGGTGGCATAGGGAGCAACATGGGTTGATGTCTTCACGGGGGGCCTGCTATGGCTGGGTGTTAAGAGCTGGGAGATCCAGGTCTCAGCCAGCAGTTAGCCATACTGGCGGGTGGTTTAACCAGTGACCACTAGGAATAGTGTGATACCACTACTAATGACCACTACATCCCCTATAGTTCTCTGGTTGGTGGTTTTAAGTTTCTGTGTGTTTCCCCTGGTATTTAGGAATGATTGGTTGGTTGACAAATATTTTTCCTAGGGGTTGCAACCACCAACCAGACTAGCTGGTGATTCACCATTCAAGATGGTTGGTTTATGAACGAATGGATCTCCACTTTTGCAACTAAACGGTTGTGTCGGTTAAGCTCATAGCTTCACCTCGACTCAATATTTCATGGCACAAGGGGCCGGTGAAGCCTTTTAGGGACGTTGGTACAACTAGGAGCTAGATATGGTGGTTTCTCAAAATAGGGGTACCCCCCAATCATCCATTATTAACCATTTGTAGTAGTAAACCAACCATTTTTGGGGGTCCCTTATTTTGAGAAACCACCATATAACTATTTACCAACTTCTTTGGTACTTACCAGTTATGACAAATTTCTTGTTCCGTGGCAAGTCTTGAGGATCCAACTGGGGATCCCGGTGTGCCCTGGCAACCTTTGTGATGAGCCCCGGGGTCGGGATGGACGGGTGGGAGCTGGTTGATGATAGTGGTGGATGACCACCAACTATCATAGACAATCCCAGCATATACCAACTGTATATGGCAAGCTTGGTCAAGCTCTCAACGATCCAAGAGAGGCTGCAGTAGCGAACCCATCCCAGCAGCGAAAGCTACCTGGTGACTGGTCCTTGATGTGAACACCTGCAGGGTAAGTAACCACAGCCATATCTACCATACATGCTATAGTTACCCAACGTGCTCGAAGCAGTGGCTACTGTCGACACTTGGATCCTCAATATCCATTATAATCTATATACTTGTATTAAGTAGTTACATCCCTCAATGTGTCATTTCCCATGTTGTTGCGCCAATTGAATTTAGATACGGGCGTTTTGAAAAGTCAACCACTTCTCCACCTTTGTATCGTTTACCTTACTGCTCCCAGCTGTCATGTTTCCCTGGTCGGCTGTTGACTCCCGCGGGCTCAGCTTCCTTGAACTTGGAGCTGAAGATCCTTTCTGGAAGCTTTTGGACTCAGTTTGCCAAGTTTTTGTGCCTTGGATCAATGGCTGGATCGGCATCATGGCGGGATCATGGTCATGAGGACAGCTGGGCAAGATGGTGAAGTCACAGGCAGTAGAAGGTGGGGAAGAGCATTGGATAGGCATTGAATCCCTGCTAGGTGGGGAAAATCGTTTTGAGTTGGTTCAGATTCGCCACCTAAACCAGTGAACTACCAGTTTTGTTTTTTGGTTCTGTTTGGTTCAGATTCGCCAACCTAGTGGTGATGATTACCTAGCAGTGATTCGCCATTGAACTACTGTTGCAAATACAACAGGTGGTACCTATCCTAGCGGCCCCAGGTCGCAACACCAGAGGGCACCGCCTTGAACCCGGACCCAGCTCCAGGGTCTTTGTCGCGAGGCTGCGTTGAAAAACTGTACCATCAGGATATTTAATGGTTAACAAAATAGCTGGCTAATGGTATTTAATGATCAATGATAGGGGATATATATACCAGCTATATGGCTATGGGTCAATATTAATCAACCAACCAATGGGGGTAATAACCAACAAACCTAAAGGGAAAACGAGCTGGTTAATGATGGGGAACCAGGGGGACTAAGGGTTTTGACCCACAGCCATGTGAATCATCGCATGGGACACCGTGCTGAGTAGCCATGGTGATCCATTTGATGCAGGGGGAGATTTTTTTCAATCCGATGATCTCCCATTGGGGGTGTCTTTCTGGGAATATGTTGGGGAGAGCGTGTATACAGTATATCAGAATATATCAGATGTGCAAGATTATCATAGACTCTGCCTTAGTCCCCACCTAACATACTCCTCAAGGAGAGCGGGAATGCTTCAATTGCCCATTTATGCTTTGACAACGCCCTACCATCCACAGTGGCGCTGGTCCGGCACTTGCCCAGGCCAGGTGTCATCGAGAAAATTCAGATCCTTGGATGCAGTGGAACTCTTGGAGCTGGTCGAACTGGATCCAGGGCATGACCCGTGATTGTCAACTCCAGTTGTAACCGAACCTGGGATGAACCGTCCAAGTAACCCATGCAGGTTGCACCTACAACCCATGGTTACCCAAGGGTTGTCCCAGTAACAACACCCTTCAATCTGGATGGACCGTCCATCGCGTGTCCCTTGGCCAAAGAAAGGAGTCATTCCCCAGTCATGAGGGGTCCGACCTCGTTGGCAGTGACCGCGCCTGCAATCCATGCAACTGCCAGCGATCACCAACATTTGTTGAATGTGTTGGTTTATGAAAGCTCCCTCAACTACAAGCTATACACTTATTATATCCGTACCATTTTTAACATTGTTTCAGCACTTTTGTGTGAATATGAATATGTAAATATCATATGTACACATTTTATGTATATATGAACACTTTGGTTATATCATATAGTCACCATGCTATGTATGGCTGCAAGGAATATGTACCCTGAATCACCGGCTTCCACTGGTGCCTGGCACACCACGTCGTCCAGCACCCGACCTGCCACCCCGAGGGCCTTGACCAACGCGAAGCTCGCGGAGTATCTCTGTCAGAGCGCCCTGCCGTCGGCCCGGCAGCTCCTGCAGCAGTGGATGGACAGGCGCCGGTTGCAGCGCGTCCTGGGCGGCTGCCCGGGGGTGACGGCGCTGATGGAAAGGTTGGAGGATCGCAGGTGGGGATGGGCAGTTTGGTGATGGGTCAATATTAACCAACCATCTTAGGGGATAATAACCAAGAATAGTAGGGAAAACAACCAATAATGGCTTATAATAACCAACCAAATCAAAGGGAAAACAATGTTTGATGATAGGGGAATCAGGGGTACGGGGTTTTGACCCACTGCCACATGAAGAATGATGGGTTGATAAGCAGTGATGGTAGATACAACATGATCTCGGATGTTTGCAGGTCTGTTCAGAAACGGGCCAGGCCTAAAATCACTCAAATTGTTTGCAGGTTGTATATGCTGCATAAAGGGGTCAAGTCATAGTGAGTACATGATATTCCTTCGGGGTGTGCAACCATCTATGTGGCTCAACCCGGCACGTTGTTTATGGACATGATCAATCGGATGGTTGGCTTGCCTTGATGTAATTCCCAAAAGTTGTGGTTTCCCAACTAGGACTGGTTCTTTTATTATTATGTGTTGTCATTAACCATCATTGAATCTCTAAACACTACAAATCAGCCATTGACCACTTATAGTTTAACCATTCTTGACGTCTAGCATCATCATGTGTAGCTCCAGGATGAGGAACCAGAAGGGGTGGCACAGCTTGTGTATATGTGATGTTGTCCACAACGCTGCCAAAATGATGCCGGAGTGTAAGGAGACCATCAGTTGTGGGAGTACACCTAATATGTGTCGATCCTGGATACATACATAGATACATAGATACATACATCCATGGTACATTTGTATGTCCATATCTCCTGCTATGTTCCAGGGGTGCTAGTATTACCAGTACAACAATGTTACATAGTTGATTCGTAAACCGATCAGTATCTTTTAAATACATGCAAAGGTTTCGTACAAATACAATAGTCATGTTTCGATATACATATCTTTTTTGAGGATACATACATCCATAGGTACATACATCTTTTAATTCTATGGATCCTCAAGATAGGTCCATAGATAGATACATCAGTGTACATCCATAGATACATCCATAGACGCAGACATCCATGGATACATACATCCATCTAAATCCCTAGATGCTTATACAAGGTGGGCCCCTAATCAGCTATAGGTTGGGTTATAACTAGGGTAACTACCAGTTATGGTAGGTATGACTATAGTTAAATGGTGGTTTCCCAAAATAGGGGTGCCCCTAAATCATCCTTTAATAGTCATTTAGTAGTAGTAACCCAGCCATTTTGGGGGTTCCCTATGGCTTGAGAAACTCCCAAATGGCTTTCTAACCCCAGTTATAACCGCAGGGGCCCACCTTGTAGCAGCTAGGCGCCTCACCGAAGCGCGGACGTTGCCGCTTGGACGGGAAGGTGGACCAGCAGGTACCGATGGGTCCAGGGGTCCGTTGGATGGTCAAATGTGGACCCATCCCTAAAACTATCAATGGTTAATAGTAAGGGATAGTAAGGTCAATCATTAATGGTTAAGCAATGTATGGTTGCGTGGAAAATCAACCATTTGCAATGGTTTTACCTATCCAAAATGGTGATTGTGAGCTTCCAGGTTAGTTTGCCAACGAGTATTTCCGATTGTCAATCATTAATCGGCTGAGTAAGCAGTAGTTCTGGAAATATTGGCCCATATTTGTTGACATTGACCAGCCAGATATAGTTGATGTTTTCCCTTTGACTTTTCGTTGTTTATATTATGTTGATACCTGTTTTTCACCATTCACCAGGCTAAGGGAAGAAATCAACTATTACGGTGGCAACAATTGTTATTCACCTTTGATTGCTGATGTTTTATCCTTTTGATACGTCAGCATTGGTTGGTTGATTATTGTTGGTTGTCATACCCTATGCTTGTTGGTGGCTTCTTCACCATTAAAATAAAAGGTATAACCGGTATAATTGATATTTTCCATAGGATTGCTGCTTGCTATTTACATCTTCACCATAGACCAGGCCAAGGGAAGACATGAACATCCTTGCTGAAACAACATGTTTGTTCATGTCTTCCCTATGATTGCTTGGATACCCTATGGCTATTGACCAGGCTATTCACTACTGTAACCAGCCAACTAGCCATCTCGATCCCACAGGAAATGATTCACTGGTTGCGACGTCCCAGGAATATCAGCTCTCCACCAGCGTTGCAAAAGACCTGGGTCGATTGGACAAAGCATGAGCTGACACTGGGCGACAACCCCCCGCTGTAGTCCGAAATCCATCAGGGCCTAGGGAAGTTGATGTGGTGAGCTTGGTTGGAAGAGAAATATTACGGTTTCTTAAGCCAGCTTGGGAACCCCAAGAAATGACTGGTTTATTATTTGGTTTATTATTTGAAATTATTTGTATTGGATGATTAATGGGGACCCACCATGAATTGTGAAGCACCCATGTATTTCCTTAGTCATTGCCTCAGGTGGAAGTTCTGTCACTAGGGCAGTGCTTGGTGTTGGTATGAGATGGTCACATTGTTTCATGGAAACTGTGTTATTGCATCATGTTTGTTGAGAAACCATTTGACTCCTGTTATAGATAGATGCCACAACCGGTGGTTGCCCCAGTGGCCTATGTATAAGCTAACTTAGCTATCGCCAGGGCGGAACCACCATGTAGACCTAAACATCCACTGGCAATCCTGATATTCCCCTGCCCAATTTGTTGGCCTGGTGAATTCGCCAAGCAAAGGACTGTCCACAAAAAACAATATTCTCTTGTGGGACCCATTCATTGCCGAAACCAAGTCAGAATTCTTACACAAGGATGGCCAAACAAGAAGTGATGGTGAATGATGTTGAATCATGGCTGTTGTTTCGGAACGGCGTTGTTGAGAAATAAGTTTCCCTGGGTTACCCGCAGTGAACAGAACGTTTCAAAGAAAACTGGTGGTTGCGACTTGGGTTGGCTACTTTGACTTAACCTTTGCTATTGGGAATGCACTAGAATGATACCATGATAGACAACATTAATTTGCTTGCTGACCATTATTGAGTATGGTTATCAACTATCATTGTTGTAT
This sequence comes from Symbiodinium kawagutii, assembly GCA_009767595.1. Taxonomy (NCBI): domain Eukaryota; class Dinophyceae; order Suessiales; family Symbiodiniaceae; genus Symbiodinium; species Symbiodinium kawagutii. The sequence continues at coordinate 616,248 of VSDK01002808.1, read as the reverse complement.
GTGTGGTGGATCCATATGAGTAAAACTATTCCTCATTTTACTAGAAGTATTTGATGAATCACCTGCAACAATTGGGGCTTTGTTAACAGCTGGATGGCTCGTGAACAATTAACCGCGAAACGTTCGTTGTTAAGAATTACAGATGACCATGAACAATTAATTACTAGCAACTAATCACCACCAAAAGTTAGACATCAACAACTATTGACAGCCAGTCATCATCATCATAAATCATATTTCATAAGCATCAATCAAACTATTGATCAAACCATCAATCAAACCATCAATCAAACCACCATCATTATCAACCATGAATTCACCGTTCTCAACCATAAATCCAAGCATTCCTCAACCATTCAAGGGGCGCATCATCCCAAGCGGCACATCCCTGCCTGGTGCTTGGTGCCCTCCAGCGGCTGGGCCGAGGACGCAGGGCCTTCAGCAGTTTCAGAAGCAGTTCTTGGAGCCCAACAAGGTGGGGCCGTTTCTGGTTGGTCATTGGAACCAATATGGCGAGCTGGGTCAAGCAGTTAACCAACCAACTCATGGGGGATTTCCACCAACAATTTCATAGGGAAAACAATGGTTGATGATAGGGGAACCAATATGTTGGTAATTGCCTAAGTTGGTTTATAAGTAGGGTACCCACCAGTTATGGTAGATATAACTGTAGTTGAATGGCTTATTGACCAATTTGGTGGTTTCTCAAGCCATGGGGGACCCCAAAGCTATGGCTGGTTTACTACTATAAATGGTTAATACACTGGATGATTAGGGGGGGTCCCCTGCGACTTGAGAAACACCCATATTGGTTAAGGGCATCTAATGGTTACAAAGTAAAGGTTTCTAATTAAGGTTGCTGGCTAAGGTTGCTAGCTAAGGTTGCTAACTAGAGGTTACTAGTTGATGTGGCTAGCTAAGGTTAGGAGCAAGGTTAAGGAATACTAACAGTAACCAACGTCTTAACTGAATGGTTAAGTAATGGTCAACTAATGCTTAATGATATCATGTTAGTAATCATAGCTCATAACCAATGGTTAGTGAATAAAACCAACCAGAAATAATGGATACACATTTAGATTATAAACAGTACTTGTATGTTTCTGGTTTGTAAATAGATAGTCAGTATCATGTTTGTAAATCCTTACTTATTAACGATTGATGATTTATGGTAAAACTAATTAATTAAGCATCATTACTTAATGAATGCTTAATACAAGATTAGAAATGATTATTGGTCATTTGTTTTATTTCCTGGTTGCCAACAATGATTGTTGGGCAATTATGGGTCAATAAGGATTGAGGATCATTCATACTGAGTATTTTTGTTTCCCACTTTGTTTGAATCTTGCTTAGCCATGTTTGACCATCATAAACCATTCCTGATCATCAATCATCCTCATCAGGCATCGACCATCATCGACCCTAGATTACACCACAAATGGTTAGTCCCATCCCAGCACCTGGATCACACCGTACTTATGAACTATCATCCATGGCCAAAATCAACCATCGTCAGCCATGACTAGCAAGCTACCACCTTGTTTCTCGGCAATTTCAAAACAGCATCAACCACTACTGATTATCATTGACCATCATCAACCATCATCAGCCATGATCAGCCATTATCAGCCATTATCAACCATCAGTAAACTACCAATCAACCACCACATTGCCACCATGCCCTCAACATTATACTACGAATCGACTGAATTTATATGGTCATCAACAATCATCATTCAACATTATCTACCACTTCTGACCATCCTGAATCATCATCCTTAGTTGGCGTGCACCCTCACATAGTAAGTGGTGACATTCACCATGGTTAGAGGGGCTATAGCCTACCTGATAGGAGTACTCGCCATGCTTACACCCAATTACCAAGTGCATATCCAACTAGCCATGATTAACCAGCATTAGGCATTAGCCAAGCCTTGCAGTGGTACATACCTCACATCCCATTTATATCCCATCCATCATTAACCATCATTAATCATCATGAATCATCATTAACTATCATGAACCATCATGAATCATCATCATAAACCATCATCAACCACCATGAATCATCCTCCAAGTAGCCATCATTAACCATCCTCAACCATCATCAACCATCCATTTCCGGCTTGTTGCGAGGTCTATGATTGGCTCATCGGCCAACGCTGCATGGTGGGCCATTCCAGCGTGTGCTTCATGGATGATGTGCCGCGGCAGGACGAAGGGTGAAGCAGTGGCAAGAAATGGTAGTTTATTAAAATCAGGGACCCCCAAAATCGATTGCTTGTTACTATGGTTGTTTTAATGCTGGGATGATTTGGGAGGTTCCATATATTGAGAAACCACCAAATGGTTTCATTGTGAACAAATGGGTTTGTGTGAAAATAAGGTAACCAATGGGCCCCGCCAAAAAACACTAATTTTAGTAGGAAACCATTGGATGATTAGGGGTACCACTATTTTGGCACATACCACAATGATGGTTAAGAATGACTGAATAATGGCTGATGGTTGAGTGATATGATGAATGATTTTAAATCATTACTGCAAATATTGAGTAACAACTATTGGTTGAAAACGGTGAAATAAAGATTAAAAACAGGGCAAATGATGGTAGGTGATGGTTAATGATAGGGAAAAGAGGCTGTTGAGAATGTTTAAATATGGTGAAATGACAGTTAATCATGTTTAAATTGTGTTTAGATGTTGGATGATATTGGTCGAACATGGCAACAAAAAGTGTTGAAATTTGATAAGATGATGACTCATATGATGGCTGATGATGGTTAAATGACGGTTGAAGGATATGGCTAGACAATGGCTAACCATGGTTGATAACGGTTGATCATGTAATCATGCTTCAGACATCTTCAGACAACGGTAGAATAGTAGTTGGTACTGGCACATACTCATGTTTCATGATAGACAACAGGTGGTGCTGGTTACTCTCTGGCAAATAAACCTGGTTGTGCGGAAAATCTCTGAAAATCAGTGAAAATCCATATCAATCATAGCTGGTTTACGGGTTCACCCATTCAAAACTGGTGACTTTAACTTCCAGGTCTACCAAAGTGTAATGGCCATAAACTTTTTCTCAAAATAGGGGACCCCCCAAATCATCTGATATTAACCATTTATAGTAGTGGACCAACCACTGTGGGGGTTCCCTATTTTGAAACGCCGCCAAATCTTAGAATAAGTTTGGCAGCATAACAACAAGAAACACATTGTGTAGGAAATGTTTGGATGTTTGTACTAGTTGTTCAACCATGTAAGATGGGTGTTGAATCAATGATGACCAATGACGGGCATGTAACCGAACCCATGCCGATATCATTTGAACCAAACAACAGTAGTATTACTTTTTTGTAGATAGGTGGATATATATATATACATACATACATACATACATACATACATACATACATACATACATACGTCTGGGAAAGTTAGAAGGTGCCTGCCAGAGGAGGTTGCGGGCGGACTGATGATGCGTTCTGAATATTGGGAAGCGATGCCGACCCAACGTGTCACCATTTGCACGTGTGACATAGCACTCTTGGCAGATTGAGGGGTTGCTCATGCCATGGTGTTGGTGACGATGGTCATGACTTGGGAGTCCAAGAGATCTAATGCACAGGGATTGTAAATTCATTGCTTGGAAAGTGTTGCGCAAGTACTCCTGATAGGGTATATTTGCCAACATTTTAGTAATTTGATGGGTAATTGCTGGTAACTACCATACACGGACATGGAGTATTTGGGGTTCAGATTTACCGGGTGTATTGAATATTACAGATGATTTATCGCAGACGGTTGAGTGGTTGATTTTCACGATTTTTCTGTATTTCCATTTTGTAGCATTGGTTGCGGAACAGAAGCACATTTCAATTGTGTTTGTAAAGATGAACTTCTAACTTGCTATATATGAACAGTAGGTAGATTGAAAAACATCAGCAACAATGGCAACCAAGCAATCGGGCTACCAGCATGAGCAGCAACCACAAGCACAACAACCACATCGGTCCCTGTGTTGGTCTCAGCCTTCTCGACCACTGCAGATGTGTCTCGTGGGCGCGCGCATCAAAGACCCCAGAACTCTTCACAGTCACAACTGCAAACCAAGCATCAATGGCAGTTTCGGACTTGGTCTAACGGAGCCTCGGCGGCATCTGGGGGTACGAAAAAAAATATTTTGGATCCGCATTCTATGATTGTTGGTCGACGTCATGGCTATGATGATGGTTTTGAATGGCGAACAAGTGGCTAATTAATCATATATGCCCCATATTATTTGATGGGAAATTACAAGCTTTTGGAGATCATTCGATGATAATAGAAGTGTTTGTAAACTAGGTTTGGTGTACTACCCAGTATTATGGTATACTACCCATGAACCAGTTTAGTTTACCTTTTGTATACTACCAAAGTTATGTGCAACCAATATTTGTTCACAACCCAACAAACCATATTTGTTACCATTTAGGTTATCCTTGTAAACAATATTTGTTCACGACCCAGCAGCTACCTTTGGTGTCCTTCAACCTTTTGTGCCGATTTCAGTCGCAGTCCCAGGAGATGAAATGGAACATCAGTGACTGGGAACGGAGGGCAGTACCCGAAGCGAGCCATCCCTGGTTGAGTCATAGGGGGGTATCCCCCAGTGAAGCCAAGTGGTTGTCCATTAAAGTGGTACCCCCCTTCCAATTAATCAACCTATGGTTTGTGAATCCGGGGATAAAGTACCGATTCAGATGATAAAGATTCCATTGACAATGGTTCTTGTTCAAAGCTGAAAGGCACTATTGACATGGTTGATGGCAGGTATATTGTTTGCCATGGTTACTATGATCTTGTATGAACAGTCAGAGATAAAACACAACACCATTTGCATATTGGTGATTCAATTACCAAACTAGTAAACCAGCATATATTTCTTCAATGTTTACAGATCCACAGTGGGCCTCGAAGGATTCATAAGTTGATTTACAACTGACTTGGCTGAGGTCAGCTACCAGTTACACTGGGGGTGGACTAAGCCATTTTCTAATTTATCACCTTGTTTGCATATATACACGGCATATATTTTCACAAATTATATATATATATATATATTTACATAAAAACAAGAAATAGATTATGATACGACATGGATACCTAATGCCAACAAAAAACACATGTTACCACAGAAAGGTCACTTGAGAAGCTTAGGGTTCACATTGCCGACAAGTTGCGACAAGTCTCCGTGCACTCAGAAGGCGGAGGAGATTGTCTGCCTGCTCTGCACAGAAGTGCTGATATGGATAGATAGTTGACCAACATGATCCTGTAGTTTACCAACATGGTACTGTATGTTTGAAGACAACAGGTGTTTGATGAACTGTACGTTTGATGATCCTGTAGTTTACCAACATGATACTGTATGTTGATGAACGTTTAATGTATTGTTCTTGTTCGCCAACATGATCACTTTCTTCCGATGTTGCGGCACTTAAGCCAAAGCCATCATGTTGAGTGAGTAGAAGGGGTAAAATGATGAGACCTTTTGGATGGGTATAATATGAACCAATTAATGTGGAGGCAATGGGTAAGTTGGCTGCGTTGTGACCACTAAGCGATGATAGTTCTCATAAATGGTAAACCAAAGTGGGTAGTGAGCCAAAGTGACATTCTGATACAAGAAACCAAGCTGAGGGGTCTCGACTCAAGTCGGACTTGCAGTTGCATTGTCGCTAGATTTGCCCTTGGCAGCCAGGGATATCGCCGCTGGATGATGGGAATCCAACAAAGCATGTGTTTCTTCACTAATTCTTGACGATCATTTTTTTCTGATTCCATTGTTGTTCCTTAGCTACTTGATGGTTTATCATCGCTGATGAGCGTTGCTTAAACGCCCATGTTGTAAAGCTTTCTTGGTTGATGGTTTACTTCGAAGGCAAAGGAATTCCAGCCAAGGTGATTTCTTGGTGAGCCCGCTGTTGCTGCAAAATGCCTCCATCGCCACTTGGAAGCAGCAGCGAGTTTGCCACAGCAAGCCAGCAAGCCAGGCCCCGCCATTGCCCCCACGAGGGGTTGATCGGCATGCAACACGGATGGCCATGGGTCAAGGGCCCACCTTTGGTGAAGCGCTGTTGGTATGTGACCCAGTGATGGTCGAGATTGGCTCGCCACATCAGTTAGAACTATTGGGTTGACAGACGTGTAGCATCCCTACCGGTGGGGTGAACTCACCACAACCAATAAGGACACCAACTGATTGGTAATGGTCACGAGGATGTCCCCAATTTCTTTACCAGAATCCATGGCATTTCAGAGGCGATATACCCAGGAGGAAAATCAGATCAGGAAGGCATTTGCGAGGCTCCACGTGTGACTTGGTTGCTTTACCAACATTTCTCAACAATGATTGCTCAATAGTTCAATAGTCAATTGCAACTTCGCGCATGATTGCGGAACTCTGAAGTACGTCATTCACCACCATCGTCAACCATTCTCCCCAACATGAACCATCGTTTGCTTGAAACAGCACTGACCAGAAGCAACTGTAGCAATTTTGGGTAGAGAAGTTTCCTGGCAGTCCAATGTTTCTTATCATTTTCCTGGTCAGATCATGGTGGTCACTGGCAGGCTCCACCAATTTAAAAGGTGCCCCAGCGACAAACGCGACGAACGCTGCCTAGGCCACCAACCTGTCTGCCGCACGTTTCCGGCTTCCTGGCGTGGCCAAGTCGGTGAGTTGATGGAAAGGGTGGTCCCGATATGGCACGGGGTGGTACCCCTATAGCTGGCTGATTTCCCAACTAAAATAGCCAGTTAAGCGCCATGGAGATACCATCATTTGTGTAGCCATGTGTAGCCCATATATCCCCATAGAGTGATGATTCTTAGATAATGATATTGTTTGGGTTTGGTGGTTTTAAACATTTCGGATTGTCCTCAATATTTGAGATGGTTGGTCAATTGAATAGTATTTTCAGAGGGGTTGAAGCCACCAACCAGGTGATGTTAGGGACATGCTTACTAGACCTCGATTTTAAGTGAAGAGGATACGTACGTTGAACAATCAGTTCGCTCATATGAATTGCTTTTTGAAGTATATAGATTGATATATATACCCTGAACCTGAACACCCCCCTCGATTGAGATACCTGTTCTAAAATATGTTTAAACTATAATATATTATTTATTTAAATAGTCAGTAAATGCATATACTTTTGGATATGTAAACATGTAAAAGACATAGGTATATTTGTATTTGGATCTATATGTGCATATATGAGGCAACTGGTCGCTTTGGTGGTCCAACTTTTTAGGGTGCCTCGGAACAAGGAGCTCAGCACTGCCCAGCACAACAGGATTGGGTCCGCAAGTGCCAACCATCATTAACCATTCTTACCCACAGATTTAGCCATTATGAAACATTGTTTTGGCTACCAACACACAGCCATCATCCAACATCCTTCAAATAGTTGGCCAGACTTTATCCAGAGTCAGTAGTGAACAAAGATGCTAGGTTCACCCTTCTTACCTCAACACTTTGGGCTTAGATGGGCATCTCAATGGGAATGGAACCAACTCTGTCTCCAAAAATGGTAATTCTTACACAGCCAGGTCCTTTGCTGTGTGAAAGCGAACGTTGGACGCTGCACTGTTTATGATCTACGGATGTCCCCAGGTTGAGTCGACCTTATTTGTAGCTTTGGTTTCACCGGCTCCTCCCACTCCTGGGTGCCATTTCAGTGTTGCGTTTGACCAAGACACTAGACTTGATGAAACTGGATTCATGTCAGGGCGGCAATGGAAGCTGGACAGGTTTGCTGTCGATCGATTCTAAGGATCCTTCCGCTGATGAACTTCTCCTACCAGCCCATCTCCCAAGCTCTCCCTGCATGGTTGAGAGGCAGGAAACAATTCTTCTTGGGATGAACAGTGGTGAACAGGCGATTGTCGCCTGTTGTCGCCGGTTTCTGTTTTGTTCAACACTGTTCATGCAGGTGTTTGACAGAACACATGACTTGTTTTTTTGACGTCCAAATTTGGGCATATCCCCCTGGCAGGCATGGCATGCTTTCTTTCCCCGGTCCAAATGTTCAATGGAACAATTTTTTGAATCAGGAAGTAATGTTGGTTCATGACTGTTCCCAGCGAGGCCACCTCACATTTTTTAGGATTTTTTAGGAAAGATTATAGTTAATTATATATATATACCGTATAACAACCAAGAGTTGCCGGTTGGTGGTTTCAAACATTTGTTCTTTTCCCTAGTGATTATTTAGAAATGGTTGGTTGACAAGCATATTTTTCATACGGGTGGTTCAACCACCAGCCAGGTCATAATGGTCATGTACCAACAGTACTGTTGGTGGCTACGGTTGCGTGGTTGAAAATGCTGCTGGATATTGCAGGGCGTAACCATTCTAGACCCACGGATATTGATCAGAAAGTATCACCCGAGGAGCCATAAATCATCATCTCAGCAAAGGTACGTGTGCATTTTTTTCCCGGGATGCTGACCACGGGTTTGACCGTGTCACCATCAATTACTGATGCTCTTTGAGCCGCGTTCCCATGCTTTGGCAATTATGAGGCTTAAAACGAGCGCCATATTGCTGGTCATCCTACATGCCGTAGCACCTGTGCTAAGCAGTCCCAAGCCTGCCCAAGCTCTGATAACAATTCCATCCCTTCATGGTCACCGTTCTTATGATGTCTTGATTATTTCACTATGATCGTTGATTGTAAGATTTGTAAGTTATAACCACTGGAGTGGCTCCAGCAATGGATACTGCTTTTGGAGGAGCTAAGGAGACAGGGATCAGGATAATCTCGGCCTCACTACCATAGACTGGAAGCTGATTAGCCCAGATAACCCGTGACACCAGTGGGTAGTGTTTTTTTACACCATCGCCATCGCAAAACATCATGTTTTGTCATTTTTATCCATGGTCTACTCATGATTGTTGGCTATACAACCTTTCTCGAAGCATTCTGAGATATTCTGAGCATCATCAGCCAAGTTGGTTGTTACCATGGTCTCACCACTAGCAGTATGAGCCATTTGAGGTTGCGTGACTTCAAAATCATGCTTTGACCAATGTTGAAGCTTCTTGTTGGCCATGACCAGCTCAGTCGATTATAACCAGCTAAAATCATTCCCTAGATACGGTTTCGCCCTAGAATCCCCCAAGAAAGGCTTGCTTTGCGCAAAACATTCTTGTTGGCTACAACCATTCTCTAACTGCTCCGAGCATTCAACAAAAAATGCCAACGGCGATTTTTGGCCGATCTCACCTTGGCCATGAGCTGGCTGTTCACCTTGCCCAGCTTGGTCTAAGTGTTGGGATTTGCACCCATTCGCTGTCGCTGGTGGTTATCCAACGTCGTTTCTGGGTGTTTCTCAAGCAGAGAAGCCTCAAAGTTGTGGCGGACTTTTCTCTGCAAATGATTGCCTACCAGTTACCTGATAGTAGGATTTCTTGGTTGGCAACTGGAAGGGTTGGGATTGTTCGGTATTTTGAGAAACCAACATAATATGACTAAGTTTTTCTCAAATTAGGGGCACCCCTAAATCATCTGACATTATTTTATCATGTTTAGTAAACCACCGCTTTTGAATGGCTTGAGAAACCACCATATAACCATTGGTTGGTTCAAGTCACTCCATCAACCTGGTTTAGAAAATTATTGTTGGTCATTGTCTCCTATGATTTACCATTATTGATGGTTACAACCTTTAGTCAAGTGGCTGGTGGTTTGAAACATTTCTTATTTTCCCTAGTAATCATTAAGAAATAGTTGGTTGACAAACATATTTGTTTTTAGGGGTGGTTCAACCCACCAACCGGATCTACTATTATCGACCACTAGTACTATTAGGTTTGCTGTTGCTTCTTGATGGCGTTCCTTATCACTAAAGTAGAACCGCCAGTCACAACCATTACAATCATCATAGTAGCCACTATAATCATCATAGTAGCCATTACTAACCATTCTTAAGCACTAGGTAACCATGGGTGGTTCAACCACCAACCAGCTTCGTTAACGGTTGGTTGCAACCCTTCGGCCCCTGGTCCTGTCAGTTGGTGGCGCCACGTCCGCCTTGGCCAGCGAAGCAGCAGCTTGGTGCGTGGTGTCGGGGGGTCGCCAGGGTGGTAGCTGAACTGGCCATGGGTCAAGCAGTTAAGCAACCAACCAATGGTTAACCATAGCTGGTATAGCCATGTGTGTGGTTAGCCATGTAGTGGTACTAATGGTTAACCAATCAACTATGGTCAACTAGATGGTCAGTGGTTAATGATAGTGGATGACAACAATTACATGGGATATACCAGCTATATGACTATGGGTCAAGCAGTTAAGCAACAATAATAGCTAGTTAATGATTACTATATAGGGGATAATCACCAACAATTATGGGGATAGACACCAAGTGTATGGCGAGCTGGGTCAAGCAGTTAAGCAACCAATTTCGTGGGGGAGAATCACCAACAACAATAGGGAAAACAATGGTTAATGATAAGGCTGATAAGGGAACCAGGGGGACTAAGGGTGAACTGACCCACTGCCAACTAAGCCCGAACTAACCATGGTGAATGTTCCCAGTCATTAGGGGCATGTTGCTAAGTGATAAGGCTAAAGAAAGGTGCTTGTTGCTATCAATTTGTCCATTTTAGTTGATGGTGATGATGATGCTATGATGGTGTTTAAGTGTTCTGCTTGTTGGTTTCAAATATGTTTTTTTTTTTTTTTTTCGCTCGAAACTACTTCGGATGATCCAATAACTTGAGTAGCCTTGTGGCGGATGTTTGAGACCACCAGCCAGGTCATATCAAATCATGCAATCTCGAAGGTATGCGTGATATTCTGGATGTTCACCAGGAGTACCAGGTTTAAACCTTAACCCACAGACACATGACCAAATCATAGTGATGTAGATGCTAGGTATGTGGACAGATATGCTTTTTGTATGTAGATGCATTGCATTCCTTACTGTGAGACATGTGCTGCGGTGCCATTTGGAGCAGAACCGATCCACTTTTTTTGGTCGACTGGATTGGCTCACACAAACATATTCTGGACGGAGCTACAAACTAACAGCCAAGATGCAGATGCCAAGAGGGATGATGCTTCATGGGAGCAAAGTGTTCCATCATATGCACCGAGTATTTACATCATGTGGACAAGGAGCACCATATCGTGGTATACTGCCAGGATTGCTGCATTTTTCTGATGCAAAGTGTTCCATCATGTTCCATGTTTGGCCATCATTTGTGGGTTGATGCTGACCTCCCCGAGCAGCTTGTTTGGTCATGCGAAATATGGCTATCTTCATGGGAGCACCACCGGCGATAGCCGCAGCTGGTCTCCCACTCAGGTGGTGATAAATGTGACGTTGAAAGATGTGAAGGCAGCTGTCTCTCGGCGCTTGTGGTCGTTTTGAGAGACTTGCAACCAACAATCATGGATAAGCAACCCCTATCCTTCCAGTTACGTTGCTGATTTATGATAGGTCACTATCCCTACTTGGGGTTCCTTGGTGACTTGCTACAACTGGTTGCGGGTAGGCAACAAGAATATGGCTGGTGTAGATGACCTGATTGGTGCTTGAACGCCACCGCACAGCGGTGCACAGCTGACAACGATCGGCTTTGCTGGAGGCACCTCAGGTCTCAAAAATTGCTCGCGACCTTGTCATTTGGTTGCTGAAATTGAAATAGTGGGTGAAAAAGTGGTTGAAGTACTGGTTAAATAGGTGAGAATATATGATCATTGTGGTTTTAATAGGTGATGAAAACCAATATAAAATAATTCGCCAATAGGTTCCCAGTTATTGGTTTGGTAGGTGATAACCAATGATAATTCAAACTATAGTAATCAATAGGAGATACCAACAATAATGATTCAACAATTACTGGCTGGTGGTTTTAATCATTGTTTTTTTCTCCCCAATGACGATTGGGATGGTGAGGTTGTTTGATTGACTTTTTCGGGTTGAAGAGCACAACCAGTTATTATTCTTGCGGGCATTTCCTCACCATTTATGTGCACCACTGATGGACGAAACAAGGACAAGTCACCTAATGTTCAGCATGAATTGTAACATCCAAGGAAGCCAGTCAGGATCAAGCAGCTTCAAAACCCTTCTGAAACATTGGCGATTTTAGGGGATTACAAAATACTGTTTGCGGTAGAATTAGATTCCACCAATGAGCTGGGGAATGCAAGAAAGTTGACGGCCCTCAACAGGTTGGTTTTTCCGAATGCCCGCATTCAGATCATTTGGTATTCACCTAGTACCAGTACTCTTGGTTACCAACCATAGTCAAACCAAGTATTAGCAACAGTGTGTTATTTACCTTTGATGTAGGCATTGGTTCATTCATCCATACACCGTACTACTTTAAATTGCGAATAAACAAAACACAATTTAGTACTATCCAGTGACCCCAAGGTAGCTATCTAGCCATCGATGTCCAATCCAGTTGTGAACTATGAAGTATCTCAGTTGATTTACCCTTTGATTAGATGAAACCATTGTTAATCATTCACAAATCAAGCAAGGAGATGATGAACCCATGCTAACCATGGCATTAACCCAGTAATCAAGCCATAGATTAGATACCAATGATTAAAGTTTCATTAGCCTGTTTTTTGGCCTATTGGGTAAGCCAAGAGATGAAGCAATGGTTGACTATTCATTAACTCATCATGGGTGTTTCTCAAAATAGGGAACCCCCCAAATCATCCAACAGTAGTCATTACTAGCAACAAACAAACTATTTCATTTGTTTGAAGTGCGCCATTTTGAGAAACCACCATTAACCCATCAAACAATCCATGTTCCTAGCACTTGGCACTTCCAAGTTCCATCCGAGGCCAACGTCACGGCAGGGGTGGACGCGAGAAGTTTGAGCCATGTTCCAAGTTTCCAGCCGCCTGGCAGCTCCTCCCAGTAGTGTGCCTCCTCCCAGGGCCATGGGTGTTTCTCAAGTCATGGGTATCAACCACCAGTAAGCATTTATATGGCTGTGGGTCAATATTAGTTAACCAATCATGGTGGATAATAACCAACAAACTATAGGGAAAACAATAGTTAATGATGGGGAAGCAGGGGTACGGGGTTTTGACCCACAGCCATATAGTAATAAAATAAACCAACCACAACATTTGGGTCCCCTGTGGCTTGAGAAACCACAAAATGTATCCCTAGTACTCAAAGTGTTGGGTTTTTTTTCTGCGTTTCCAGGGTTTATGGTTGTGGGATGTTGTAGGTCAAGAAGCCATTTGACAAGCAAGTGTAGAGGTTTGAAGGTTTATCCGTGGATGGTGTCGGTTGAGATTGGCCATTCAACAAGCTAGTTGTATGTACTCTCCTAGTTGTAAGCTCTCCTAACTCAGGGGGGCGCAGTCTCTTGCATAACTACAAATGGTACAAATGATTTGGCATGACCAGCCAACAATAGGACAGTAGAATCATCTGAACCTGGTTAATTATATAGCGATGCTTAACCACTGAGGAACCAAGGCACCCAGGTATAGACAACGAAGAATGATAATAGGGTATAACCAACCATGGGAATCATTTTGACATTTGGTTGGTCATATCCCATCATTTGCAAGCAAATAAACCCTCTACCATGGCAATTTATAATCAACCAACCAACCAACCAACCAGCCAGCCAACCAACCAACCAACCAACCAACCAAACAGCCAACCAACCAGCCAACCAACCAACCCAGCAACCAAACTGTTGCATTAGTCATGAAAGTGGCTATACGTAGAGGTAGTACGGGTCAGAACGCCTGGGGCGCAGAGTGTGGCCATATCGCTTGGATGTGCAGCTAGCTGGGAGAGAACCCTAGCCCTATAAGGTTGCTTACAATCCTCATGACCAGGATGAGTTGACATGCAGCTACCAGCCGTGGGTATGCACGTCCAAGCAGAAAATCACCAAATGTGTCCGGACACAAGAGCTAGGGGCAAGGGCAGCATGAGCCGCTGAGGTATGTTGAGAGCAAATGCATTGGTCCTTGCACAGATGCGTTGAGTTTGACCAGCAACATGGCACGGGCAGAGTTTCTTTCCCGGAAACAATTGGACAACGTGAAACTTATATTGGCAAATATTGACACGATGCGATAAGTTCCAATTGATATATGCAAGTATAAAATCTAATTGATCTAAGCAGATACTGGTACAAGTGTGTTTAATGGTTTAAACTCCTATTGATCGTCAAAGGTATAAGTATAAGCCAGTACGCGTACTTGCATTGCACATATATATATATATACATATATATATATATATGTATCCTTGCTATCGGCCAGAAAGCCTTGGTTGTTTTGATGTAGAACCTGCGAATGATTCCCTGCAACGGGTTGTCTCCTTTCGCGGGCCAGTGGTGGCATGAGGTTCCATGCTACCTTTCCCCTCGGTGTATTTGGATGGGCCTGAAGAGCCATGCCGTGACCCGCCATCCAACCAACACTCAAAATAACTTTCATGAACTTTGTGTGGTGATTTTCCAAACTGGTTCATAACTGGTTCAATGACTGGTCAATTTGGAAGTTCATGAACTTCATACTGGTTCAATTTCAGGCATGCTTGGACCAGTATGAAGTTTGCTATGATGCTGCTCTCTTGTGGTGGCGAAGCGCGATGTTGGAGTTCAGACTACGTGTCTTTTTGACCTGCAAGTTTTTTGCGTTCCCTGGCGTGACTTTCACAATTGCAGCCTTGAAGAAGCCAGCAAGAACGGTGCAAAAGTTTGTGCTGGACCATGCGACTTCGTTTGTTCGCAGCTGTGCCATCAAAGATTTTGCTCGCGGAGCCATTTTTTGCTCTGTCGAAAAAATGTTGCAGGTGCTGCACACGCTGCAGGACGACCAGCTTGTGGAGGTCCTTCGGCTGAAGGATCGCTTCTCCAAAACCAATTCTTCATAGGGATGGGCAGATGTTCTGCTCAACCTCGTGTTAGTCGAGGGGGGATCGCTGCTGACACCATCTTTGAGCTCCAAGTGAGCCACAACCATCTCTTTGGGGCTAGAAGCTCCCTCGACCCACGTGCTGCGTTCTCCAAGTACCGTAATGTCTTGGAGTTGGAGGCCTTCCATCCTGATGACGTCAAACTAGCTTGTTTGATGCAAACAGTCTCCAATGCTTGCACCGAAATTTCAAATGGTTTACTACGTCCAGCAACTGATTACGCCATCTCCAGTGGTTTTCATATGATTTGTGGTCCAAATCACCCCAACATTATCCATGATAGGTTATTTATTGTCACAAGTAGAAAACGTAGGCTTTGGGTACCAGCAGATGCCATGTTTCAATGTAGTTCTTTTACAACAATTACAAATAGGTTATAACAAATTATGCCAATGGGCACTTTGTCTAATGAAGTATTGACCGCAGATATGGGTAAAAGTGTTTACATTCACTGAACACCACCACTCGCCCAATGACTGACAAGAGATTGAGGTCGTCACCCGTACTGGGGTCCTGCTGTGAGTGTGAATGGTCAAAATTTCCAAAGTTCTATACAATGATGATGCTTAAAAATAGTTGGGAACTGGTCATGGCTGATATGCATTGACATGGGTGTTTCGCAAGATAGGTGTACCCCCCAATTCATCCAATTTTAGTCGTTTATAGCATTGGCCAACCTGTTTTGTGGGTCCCCTACTTTGAGAAGCCCCGGTGTTGCTTGAGGCTCTTTATAGACTAGATGTGGTTCACAATAGCCAATCATTACTGGCCAATGCTTGGAATGGATATTTTAATATATTTGTTGGTTGGTTCATATTGACCCACAAGAGCCTACTTCCCTTGTTATCTCTTCACGTCTCCCGTGGCATGATCATCAAACGACAAGTCATGACTGGGGCACTGGTATGGGTTACTGTCACGTCAACATTCAGGGAGTATGTAAGCAAACTGCATGACATAGAATTTGCAAAGGGATTTCATGCATCAAACATATTATGAAGTCCTTTGGCAGGGACATGTTGACTGCAACATGCTGGTACTGTTTTGACATGTTTTGAAACGATCGTTTTTGTTTCTCTCCGAGCGGCGTCATTCAGGCGTGATATTTGAGCGCAGTGTATATATTTTTGATTTATGTTCATCCCTCCATCCATACCTTGGCTAAATGGCATTATGTATTTGAGTCCCACTGGCCACTAATTACCAGGTGAAAGGATTTCTATCTATCCAGCTGGAACCAGTGTAACCCTTGTTGTCTTGACTTGATGATGGGCTGGTGCTTTGATAGGATTTCCAACCATTGCTAGTAGCATTGGTCAACATCTTTTCGTGTTAGAATTGAGTCATGTATATCTTTGCGCATCCTGTTTCGCTGCTCTTCCAGGTATGCTTGCATCATTTCAAATTGAAAACATTTCCTTCCGCTCCAACTCCACTGTGCAACTTTGCTGCAAAAATCGGTATATCCACAGCCATGGGGGCACCCAAAAAATGGCTTGTTTGCCTGTTCAAGAGATACAAAATATTGTGCGATGAAGACACGCAGGCGATGTGCACAAGTTTTGCTAAATCCTGAATATATTCACCAGATTTGTAAAATCTGATCCCGAAATATCTTTGGGGTGCTTGGCTACAGGTTTTTGATACTCACATGCATGGGATTTTGTTAGAGGACCTGTGTCCATGTCCGCAAGGATGCACACAGCAGCTACCTAGTGATATCTAGTGATCCATCTATCTATACAGAACTGGGTGTGGACCTGGAACCAATCTCGGAGACCGTCAGACCCAAATACTAAGCTTTGCGTGTGTTCCACACATGATCATTTCTGTTTGAAACGTTGATTTTTTGCCACTTGGTACATGCAGTGCATGACCCATGGCATACATATTTTTTCAGTGGATAGAGACCAAAAGTGTGGTGGAGGAGTGTGGGAGCCAACATTTGGCGGATTCCGTGTTACTTATTAACACGCGACTGTCTCTTGTTGTGTTTTTCTGCGCGTATACATCCGGATTTTGTTGGCAATGCATGTAGGGAAATGTGGAGGCATGGTGGCCAATTTGGTAAAGTAGTCTATCCGGCGTCTACTTTGGATCTTGGTCAGTCGCCAACATGGGGCAAGAAACCACAGCATCGTTGCAGACTATTTGAACAGGTGTTGCCGTTGTGGTTTGGTGTTGGTAGTAGTTGGCGTTGTGTTGTTTGTTGTTGGTGGCTCTGGTTTGCAATTGTCGCAAGTTGTAGTTGTTGTTGTGGGTTTTTGTTGTTGTTCTTGTGTTGTTGTTGTCGTCGTTGTTGTCGTCGTTGTTGTCGTTGTTGTTGTTGTTGTTGTTGTTGTTGTTGTTGTTGCTGTTGTGTTTCTTAATTTTGTTGTTCTTGCTAATGGTTTGTTTCTTGATTTTTTTGATTGTTATCGCCTTTGGTTGCAGTTGTGTGTTGGCTGCTGGTCCGTTGTTGGTGGTTGGTTGCTGTTTGTTCCCATGTTTGTGTGGCGATCGTGTGATGTGTCGTTGGGTGATGGTGGTGGTGGTGGTGGTGGTGGGCGTTGTGGTTATATATTTATTGGACCGTTGAGAGGGGTAATAATGTGCCAACAAGTCATTGACGTCATGTTGGCTTATTGATTGACAATTGATGTGGTTGGTATTTTGATATATATATATATGTTCTTCAATACACCGCATGAACATCGTATGATTTTCAAACTAATACGAGGCTTTACCAAAAGAAACCTGACCACAAGACAATGGTTGACTCATGTTTGTTGACATGAAATGTTTAATGTTCATTCACCATGGCAAAATTTCATGGTCCATTGATTCAATAGCGGTTGATTGTATATAACTCATGTGAAGGCATGCAAACTGAGCAATTGACAATTGATTGGTGGTTTACCTGATTGATTGAACATTGTATTTTATAGAAGCGATAAAATGTAGCAACATTGATTATTGTTCATACAAGAATAAAAATGAAGCATACTGTATCTAGTCAACACTGATGGTGAATTGTGTCAAACAATTAAACCTGCATGTCCCGATCATGAAACCATCATCAACTCACTCAAAAAACAATCATTAAGTAGCCGTGCAGCACATGATTCATCGTGATTTACACCATTATTCACCACCTTTGTTTGGAATTTATACCATGATCAACCTCTATGACTAGTTAAGTCCCTCATCACTCTGATGACACCAGTATTCACCACTATGATTACATCATGTGCTGCACATCCATCTCCCCCCTCCCCTCCGTGTCCGTTTCGGCCTCCCACTGGGAGGCCCGGCGCCAACGGCACTTTGCTCGCGAGCCTTTTGAAGCTCTCCACAGAACTGCTGTCGCCGAGCAGTGGTCTCCGGCAACTGGGCGGAGTGAAGGCAGCGGTCAACGCGGTAACTTGAGGAGCCTAGGGTTTGATGGCTATGGGTCAATATTATGGTGGTTATTAACCAACCAATTTCATAAGGAAAACAATGGTTATAATAGGGGAACCAGGGGTACGGGGTTTTGACCCATAGCCTGATTAGTGGTTGAAGAACAGTACTGGTTGAATGAATTGTTAATATAAGGATTAAGTAATCACTAACAATAGGGTTAGATTAGTGGTTAAACAAATGGTGGAGGATTATTAGTAACTGGGGTAATAGTAGCGGTTGTATGAATAACGGTGAAATACTGGTGGGATGATGGTCAATTATTTGTTAAATCATAATGGTTAATTGACGCTTGAGGATTGTTAGTGATGGCATTGTCCTGACCCAGAGGGCGAATGGCTGGGAGTACGGTTGCAAGGTCCACCGTTGAGCCCGGCAACGCTAAGGAACTTCAGCGTCATTCTTTTGGAAGGCCGAAACGGTGATGGTGGTGGGGCCCAGGTTGTCCGCCCAGGGGTGGTGGTTAACATTAGGTAATCTTGTTGTTGTGATTGTTGTTGCCTGTGAGATGTTTTACTTGAAGATAGTCACAACCAACAATGATGATCATATATATTGATCCTTTGTGAAGACAATCAATTACACAGATCATTTAAGGACAGTTATTGTGAATCCTGTTGCTTGTTGAATTTCGAGGGGTGTTGAGAATGTCCCGTAGAGATGCCAATTTAACCATTGTTTAAGCATCATTAAGCATCGTTCGGTGTGATTGGCCACTATCAGCAACCATTAGAAACTACAACGCAGCTAGCAGCTATTGCTAGCCATGCATTGTTCACCGTTACAAACCAACTGCCAACACATTAGTAAGCACAGATACCAGTGGGATGTGACTGCCACGCTGCCAGGTGCATTTCAGAACCAGTTTGCTCAGAGAATTAACCGCAGCAGCTTGGCTGTTGCCTAGCCTGCGTGCGGTAAGCCTGGTTGATTGATAAGCAGCAGATAAACCACCAGATCAACTATCAACGGTTGTCGAACAAGTCAATCATGGTCAATAATTGTTTGACCAGCAAGTGTTTTTTGCCTAGTTGGTTGTTATTAACCAGATGAATTAAGTCACTAATCAGATTCATGGTGCTCAAGATGGTATCATCAAGGGAAGCGCTGTGATGAACGAGATGGAAATCATAGTTGCCACTTGCCACGTTCGTAATGACTGGGAATCCCGCTCGCAGACGGATGACCATGCCACAGGATTGTTGCTTTCACCATGGCACGTGTAGAGCTTACAATCAATCAATGACTATATGGCCATAATTATGGGTTGGATGACCATACAGCCTTAAACCCAGTACAACAGGTCTGCGGTTGATCGGGCGCTATGATCGACCATTGACGATTTGATACAAACCGTGAGTCACTCGAGAGTACTCAGTCGGTTGTTGATAATGTTGCATTAAATCATTTGGTTGGAGGGTTGTTCCCCGATGATTTGGAATGGTTGGTTGATCAACCAACGTTTTTTGAGATGTCTTATAACCACCAATCGGTCATCCGTGTAGTTTGCTGACATTGACACATTTGTTGGTCCTACGTTCAATATTTTAGAGTTTCGTTTGATTTTCCTCGCCCTTCTTTGTACACCCCCCAGCCCCAGCCCACTTCATGCACATACAGCAGAAATATGTGATAGGAACAGTAGTTCTTGACAATACTGCATAATGACCGCCCATGCTTGATTGTGTTTGTCATACAAAGGAACGGTTGATCATTGAAGTGGTTGGGCCGCATGGCAATCGGAAACCAATAGATTATGAACAAATGCAATGAACAAGACGCTCAAAAAGTCAGATGATATATAAATTAGCTTCATCAAGAACAACCCATCATTTGACTTTTCTGAACAACCCCATCCCCAACTAATCCAGCCATCTGTTGGATGATCTGAACCCTCAAGAAAACACGTGGTCTTCCGATCAAACACGTGGATGGATTCGTTGGGGCAGCCGGGCATAGCCGGGCTGAGGTTTGGGCCACTGGCTGACCACGAACCAGCACGAGTGTCTCGCCGAAGCGGGGCTCGCCTGAGCTGTTGGGATAGGATCAAGTGTCATGATGTGCCATGTAAATCATCCACATCATCAAAAAAGTTAGAATTTCAAATCAAGTCCAGTCATGAAACATGTAAATCATTAAATTCGCCATTTTTTGTTGGGGTTCCTAATTCTTGGAAGTTTGGGGTTCCTGATTTTTAAAGGTGCCCACGTATGGATCATGGCTCCACGTTTCCCACCTTGGGAGGATGAAGATACTGCGGCCCAGGACCTGTCCCGATCCCAAGGGCGAAGGGCCCTACCACTATACAGGCGACGTATGGGTTGGGCCGCTGGGCAATCGATGGCTTCTCAGCTTCTCAAGCAGTAGGGGACCCCAAAGATTGATGATATAGTGATGTTGTTCTTCTTGTTGTTGTTCTTGTTGTTGTTGTTCTTGTTGTTCTTGTTGTTGTTCTTGTTGTTCTTGTTGTTGTTCTTGTTGTTGTTGTTGTTGTTGTTGTTGTTGTTGTTGTTGTTGTTGTTGTTGTTGTTGTTGTTGTTGTTGTTCTTGTTGTTGTTGTTGTTGTTGTT
>VSDK01002808.1:575802-594039 GCA_009767595.1 Symbiodinium kawagutii | reverse complement strand
TTGTTGTTGTTGTTCTTGTTGTTGTTGTTGTTCTTGTTGTTCTTGTTGTTGTTGTTTTTCTTGTTGTTGTTGTTGTTCTTGTTGTTGTTGTTTTTCTTGTTGTTGTTGTTGTTCTTGTTGTTGTTGTTTTTCTTGTTGTTGTTGTTGTTCTTGTTGTTGTTGTTGTTGTTGTTGTTGTTGTTCTTGTTGTTGTTGTTGTTGTTGTTGTTGTTCTTGTTGTTGTTGTTGTTGTTGTTGTTGTTGTTCTTGTTGTTGTTGTTGTTGTTGTTGATATAAAGGATGATTGATGATTTATTCCTACATATGGGTTGGTGAGATATAAAGGATGATTTTTTGGGGGTCGATTGTTTTGAGAAACATCCGTATAGCCAGTAGCAAAAATAAGGGCTAATAGTAGTTGGTACGATATCGGAGGCAACGGAGTAAGAGTTTACAGTGGTTAGTGGTCCAGGCTTATAGCGAATGATGTCAATCTACATGGCTAACAGTAGTTGGTGCTCTATATAAAGCAATATAATCAGCGGTAAATATGCTGGTTTATAATTGCTCATAGTGGATCATAAGCAACATAGGGGATATACCAACTGCATATGGGTTTGGATCAATACTACCCAATATTTGCAACAGGAGCAGAAATATACCTCAGTTCTACCAGCCACCAGCACTATCAGCACCAAGACAGGTATCTATTGCAGTTCATTTTTTCTGTTCAAAAAGAAAAGGGCTGCGAGTGCTTGTTTTACATCGGGTGCTAGCTGATTGTGATACAGGGACAAGAAATTGCTGGATACATGTTAACAATAAAAACATGATTTCAAGTAGAATTCCCCGAAACCTGACGACAACCGGCGCAGGCTCAGCTCATCCATCTTCTTTTATGGCAGTGCAATAACTGACCTGCATGGTTTAGGTTGGTGATGATGATGAAGATCATCATCATCATCATCATCATCATCATCATCATCATCATCATCATCATCATCATCATCATCATCATATACTTTTGTGATAGCACAGTGACTAGGGTACATGAACCTTGCAAAAGTGTTTGCTAGTTTATTTCATGCACCCACATATGCTACTTAAGTGATATTGAGTGATGGATTCATATTTGTTTGCCAGGGGCGACGGCAACCCATGAGATTGACTACATCATATCCAACCATCATTTTCAGAGTGTAAATTGCATGAACATATGCTACCAAATCATCAGTTCTGCATTTGTTGCTTGTTTCTATATACTTTTGTGGGAGAAACTTAGTCACATAGCTGACCTGCTGCAGTGTAAACACTGACCGTACGAAGATTCCAGTGGCGTTGGTTTTCCCGTTGATGGCAGCACTTCAAGGGGATGCCGCCTGGAAAACGATCACAGTCAGGTCAGAGAGGAACGTGGATGATAGAGAGGGGTGTATCCTCCATCTCCCTAACTCCTATAGCAATCCATAGCCGCCTCACGGCCACCCACACATCACAATCGGAAACCTGCCAAGGAGAACCCAGCTGCAATCGGTTTTCATTGCGAACGTCATACGTGATCAGTGTCGTGATCATCATGATTCTCCCCATCCTGATTCTTGATCCCGCAAAATCTTTGCAATGGAAAAAGGTACCCTTCAGCCTGAATCGCACACCGTTCGTCAGGCCGCATTCTGATCCGGCCAACCTTTGGAAAGTGGTGTTTGGAGTCTCAGTGGGGGATAATCGCAGGGCCGTGTCCGGGGCTGGGATGCTGCTGGTTGACAAAGACATTGCTATTCTCAGCCATCTCGAAGGATGACTTGTTGTTGTTGTTGTTGTTGTTGTTGTTGTTGTTGTTGTTGTTGTTGGTCGGTGCTTGTAAACAATTATGATTTTCACAGTACAGTGCAACTAGTATCGATTAGCAGCCATTGCAAACCAACACCAACCATCATTGAGCAACCGCTTCTTTGGGATTTTTTGGGCACGATGAACCAGTGTCGCAAAACACTATCAGCCATCATTGTCCCATTGTTGATTACACATTGTTTATAAGCAACATTATACAAGGTGGCCCCCCCACTGATAATAATGTGACTTGCAAACCATTTAAACATAGTTATATCAATATCTACCATAACTGGTAGCTATCATAGTTAAAAACTAACTTTGATAAGTAGATGGGCGAACCCCCAACGTTTTTAAGTTATGTTATAAACCTCGCAAGTTATGTTTAAAGTAAGGGTAAGATAGACTAAAGGGTCCTCCTTGCAGATACCTTTGCAAGCGAAAGATCACAGAAAGATACCTCCGGGGAAGCCTGATGTCCACGACGCTGCCTGGTGCAGCTCGAGGTTGTTGGATCGCTCTGGCTATTTTTCTGTTGGCCATCTTTTGGGGGCTCGCTGTGAGAGGGCCCAGGAGAACTGAGGGCTCCGTGGTGTTGACCTAAACCTTTGGGTAGCCCTGGAAGCCATCCATCTTTGGAGGAATGTACAGGACCCAAGTAATCAGCAGGTGCTTTTCTGGTCTCCTGGTGATGACCCAGGGTATCTCAAGAGTCCACCTTGGGGCACCTTCAAATGCTTCATAGTTCCTTGGCGGGGGAGTTCCGCTGTGTAATTCTTTGCACTTCCCAGAAGTTGCCCCCCTTCCCGGCTGAGTCAACAGTTGACCCTACGAGTTGTACGGCATTACCAGGTGGAGCTCTCCTTAGTAGATAATGCATCCAAGAACCTGGGGATGTTCCAGATTTTCCCACTGAATGTGTGGGATGGCACCGTTTCCATATTGGTGACCACAGTCATTTCTCTCGTTGGTCCGAACACTACCAATTTGTACTTGCAGTCATCGAAACTCATGACTTTGGAATGCTTTGGATATTACTTGATGATAATACAGATTCATTTGAAATGTACCATGAGCATACATGGATCTTATCATCATACGCAATCCATGGTCAAGAATCAATAATTGTCAAAAATCAAAAGCAATGAGCCATTCTAATTCACGAAACATATGATCTTAGACTGATTGGTGGTTTTTAACATTTTGTATGTTCCTTAGTAAATAGTAACACATGGTTAGTTGACCAATATTGTTCATTGGGGTGGTTCAACCATTAACCAGTCATGATTTACCAGCACATAGGGGTGGTTCAACCACCAACAAGTTGTATTTATTGAAACCACTCATATTGTAAACAATCAGTTATTATTTATTGAAACCACTAATATCCACTAATACAAACGTTAATTATAAACCACAGGGGCGGTTCAACCACCAATCCATTGTTGTAAACACCAGTGGTTCCATGACCGAACGGTTGGCGATCGCTCCCTACGCTTCCTCAGCGAGGAGCTACTCCCACTGGTTCTCCGGCGCCTTGTGTCAATCCGAGATGGTGCCCAGGACTATGGCAGTGACTTGATGCAAGAAGTTCAGGGGAGGTGGCTGGGAAACGATGTCCTGTGAGCCGAAAACATCAGCAAATGACGGTTTTTCATAGGTAAAACACTATCCAACACACCGCGTTTTTTGTAGGTAGACCCACTATGAATGATGATTTTTTTCAATGCAATCTGCTTAGTTTACCAAGGAGTGGCCAATCTTCACAGTGATTCATACATGATGAACGGGGGAGGTTAACTTAACCCTGATCATGGTGATTTACCATATGAATAAAACACCACCTCCAATTTTGCCAGCGTTGATGTTTTACCACAAAATGCAAGGGGTCATCATGAACATTATTGTTATTTGAGTATTGATCTCCTGTTATTTGATGATGATTGGTCAATGATCCGTCCAGCTTTGCTGGGAATCTTGGGAATGGAAGGTACGACGCCTTGTGCAGACATGGATTGAAGTTGATTACACTCAGATATATCATGCATGCCCAAGAAGTCGATCAACTTCCTTTCCATTGGCGCTTAGTGTTATGGTTGGGAAACTCTACGCTGGAAAACCCCATGATTAGTGGTCAAACCATGGTTCTCAAGGTCAAATCTCCCGTGAACCAGGGCCCTATGGTGACCGAAGTTGAACGCCTCTAGGCATCGGGCACCAAGGTGGCTTTGCCCGTCACCATTCTGGCCTGCTTGTGCTTCTTGCTGGGGCCCGGGACCTTGGAATTGTCCTGCCATATGACGGGGCTGCGGTTGGACCAACGTGTTGGGTCAGAGGTTCAGCGGCGAGCGGAGCCAACGAGTGTGCTAAGTTGATGGATGAACATCCTACCTGGGCCAAAGGCAACAGGTATTTTTTGGTGAGGGCAAACTGGGATGTCAACAGCTGGGGTATAGCAGCTTTTCACCCCACAGCGATCGATTCAATTGTTTCTTATCCGGTTGGTGGTCGTTTCAAGCGTTCTTTTCCAACTCATCCTGGGGATGATTATGTTCATGATGATTCTTAGGATGGGTTACAACCACCAAGCTGTGACGTTGTGATTTGTGTAAGTGACAATTTCCACGTAGATCTGCTTGGTTGGCTCAACCTTCCAATTGGTTGATCTTCGGTCCAGGCCAGTAGCTGCCCTTGTGTGAGCACACACTGGTTTCATCAGATCCCCCGGTTGGGTAGCCATTGTGTTGGAACGATTGAGCAAGTACATAGTCGTTACTGGTAGAATGCAACCAGCCATAGTTTGATGTTTCACCATTCACTATTCGTACTTGCGGGTTAATCCTACCATTGACTTCTAGTTGTCTGGCTCACCAATAATAGATGGCTGCTTTCTTGACCATTGTGGTTTCTTGACCAATGTGGGCACTGCCAGGAAACAAGATGTACCCCTAGCTTCGATGGCGGTAACCTTTTGGTTTGGCCTCCTGTGGGTCGAACGCATGGAACGAACCAATTTTGGATGGTTGACGATGGACACCTTACGGAGCACTCAACCTTTGGTTCCTGCGCCATGACCTCTTGTTGGACCTGTATAGCTGAAAAAGCACCACCATAGTTTCGACAAGAACCCCTGGAGTTTCATCGATAAATCTGCGATTTTCCATGGTGCTTGGTGCAAACAGCCGGATCAATCCAAGGTAGGCTTCCAGCCCTGCGAAACCTCGTGGGGCCTAGGTCGAACTACCTGTTGATGGCGCAAACCTTTGTGAATTTGGAGGTGCGGCTGCGGAGTGGGTTGGACTTAGTATTGTGAATGGAGTATGACCAACAATGCTTGATACAAGGTGGCCCCCTTAGCCAAGTTGCTTTACCACTCCGATAACTCGCCATTATGGAAAGTACGGTACAACTATCAATCAGTGGTCTATAAACCAGCTTATAACTGGGGGGGCCTGTAGAAGTTGTTGGACTAGTGCCGCTGTAACAACTAAGCATCACTATGATGCAGTGACTCCTGCTATTACTGGACAGTGAATGATGATATGTAGCTGATGAGAAGTAATATGTAGCTGATGAGAAGTAAGAATCACAGGCGATGCGGTGTCTCTAGCTGCGGGTGGCAATGGCTAATGGTATGGTGAGAACAAGCTTGGCACCCAACCATTTTGAAATTAGTTGATTTGCCTAACTTTGCCGGGGTGATTTCTACCAGCTATAAAGAATGAACCCAGGTTTTAGGCAGTGAACCCAAGGAGTCTAACTGCTGGACCCGCACATTGCAGTGGGAGCAGCGCAACGTTCCCCTGTGACGCTGTGACTCGTCGTTTCAGATGGTGCTTCTCCTGGGATCTAAGGCTCCGGACTTCGTTTGGAACGCATACCAGGCATGGCTCGGTGTTCGGAACAGGGAAGGATTGGTTCTGGCTGGATATTGGCCAGGGCTTATCGTTGGTTGAAGTTGTTTAATTCTTTATAGTACAGCTATACATCAGTTGATTGACTTGTCATATTGCAACTGTATATCCAACCATACTGTTGAGAACGACTACCAATGATCATGATATATCATGATCATTGATTGTGCTAACATGATGTGGGTAATCATCCAGCCATTGATCAGACACACATGCATCCTGTGAACATTTTGGTGACAGAGCATTCCTGCTACGATACACTCGTGAGAACCAACATGGACCCAACCGGGTATCCCAAAAGGAAGCCCTAGCCAGATCTATGTTTGTTTCCAGGAAGGGAACTGGTGAATGAAGTTTCAGTGCTTCTAAGTTGCGGTGGCTTGTCGATGGAAGTGATCATCAGCCGCCAACCACTGTGCAGTGCATCTGTGTATCAAGTATGATTGCATCCAACCCAGTGAGTTGGCACACAGTTTGAGAATGAATCAACAGCATGAAGTGTATCGCCACATCTTGGCTAACGACAAATTTCATCCATTTGTGGGCATCCTGTATCCTATGTTTCGAGAAGCACCAATGAGTTGGATGTAAGTGTTAGGGATACTCTGTCAATCGCTCAAGTCCTGTTGTAATTTTGATCCACTGATCATTTTTTGACAAAGTTGTTCTTGGAGATGTAGATGTATCAAAGATGTTGCTAAGAGATCTTTGGAACTCAAAATCGTCGAGGACACTCTTCAAGAAACCATGCCTTCGCACCTTCAGCCTATCCTTAGTAATTACTAGTTACTTGTTGCTGTTCTGGTTAGCTGTTGACCGGTAGTTACCATCGTAAGCCAGCATTTATAAACCATTGCTCAACCATCAGTTGGCCATGAGCCATGAATCAATCAAAAAAATGCCATCACTTGCTATCAGCGAACAGTGAGCCATGAACCAATAAACCACGAACCAAGCAAAAAGTGTGCCAATGTTGAACCATTCACTAACCAACCATTTATCATCAAATCAATCAACCATCATTAGCTTATTAACCAACCATCATTAACCATCATAATCAACCATTAATGATTGTCTAACCATTAGTCACTAGCTACCCCTTGAGCCCAGCAGGTTATGGTGTACTCCCTGTTCTACTCCATCGATGCTCTTTTCTATGAGGCAGAACTCAAGGTGCGGTGCGGGTAGCGAGTCGTCACAACGATGAGACTTAGCTTTAGAACCACCCATAAACTGATGATGGTGATCGCTGCTTGCGGATGGTTTTCATGGACATGTTCAATGGTTGTTGCTACTGTTTTGATTGGTGGTTTAAAACATTGTCTATTTTCCCTAATGATGATTAACAAATGCTTGGTTGACCAATATTGTTCATTGGGGTTGAAACCACCACCCAGTGTTGCTTGTGGTGGTGATGATTCACTTTCGCTCCAGGAATGTGGTGGCCCACGAGTTGAGTAGGAAACTGTCAGTTTCCAAGCACTTGCAGCCTAACAGTGACACTTGGGATGGGCCATTTGATCCGATCGCCAAACTGTATATTTTGGCACCAAGTGAATGAGTCAGTCAAAGAAGCAGAAGACAAAATATGATCATGATGATGATGAAGAAGAAGAAGATGATGATGATGATGATGATGATGATGTTGCAGCTGTAGCAGCAGCAGGAGGAGGACGAGGAGGAGTAGGAGAAGGCATAGGAGCAGGAGCAGGACCAGGAGTAGGAGTAGGAGTATGCGTAGGCGTGGGAGCAGGAGTAGGAGTATGCGTAGGCGTGGGAGTAGGCATAGGAGCAGGAGTAGGAGTATGCGTAGGCATGGGAGTAGGAGTTGGAAAAGGAGCAGGAGTAGTATTAGTAGAAGTAGCAGCAAGTTCAACTTTTGTTGGTCACTTCCATGGTACAACAGCGGGAGATCCATATTGACAAGCCCCAAGAGTGATGCTAAATCACTAGAGCATTGCATATAGGGAAACAACTGCTGGTTTCTTCGTTGCTGGAGCTGGATCTATTGATTGAACTTGGAATAGCCATCCACAACCACTATGTTCATTATCCCTTCTTATCAACCTACAGCGAGGATCAAAGCCCCAATAAACAAGAAACAATCCCAAACTGAACAGGTTAACTAGTTGTTCTTGGGATGTTCACGTAGTTCATCTTCCCATTGTTTGGTATATAAATATGGTATTGATCCCTACCAACATCCATTCCCTTCATCAACAATAGTAAATCGAAATAATCAGGCAGTTCTTGGATTAGATTCCTCACCGAAACCATGGATGATCCTAAACACACAAAAATCATATTGTCAGGACCACCGAAGGCCACCACTTCCACACACTAACCGCCCCTAACGGTTCCCATGGCACGTCAGACGATGTCCTGGGTCGTGCTTTGCTTCTCCGCGGTCTTGCCGCAACTTGTTGAACCGTGTGTTGGGAGACTGGATGGCTTATACCCATTAACTTAGGTTTTTAGTGTTTTTGGGATATGATTGATTTACCATATAACCACTAAAAATATTTTTTTTAGCAAGGGATCTATAAGCCACCAAGTCAAGTGGTTGGTTGACCATGGGGTCGAACCATATCTGGCTAGTGGTTTTTGAACATTTGTTTCCAGATATTCGGGATGTTTTAGATGCTTTTTCGGATGGCACAACTAACCACCCACCAGATGAAGTCTAATTCAGCCACAAAGATCCGTAGTCGGTTTTTGTTGTTGTTGGTATTGGCTCGGTGATCTATGTATATTGATGTTTTGTTTAATGGCCGATCTCCAAGTACAGTATTTTTGTTGTTCCTTCCTGCATGTCGTGTGATATTTTGGATGTTGCACTTTTGTTGGTTGTTTCCATTTCCATGCTAGTTGGTCATTGCTGTTTATGGGTTGTTCTGTAATTCGTTTTCTTTGGTGACAAACCACTGCTGGTGACTGCTGATGATTCTCATTTCGATTTGATCACCGGCTCATATTTCCATGTTTGTCCTTGATCACCCGCCACAGCTAAGTATGTCAACCCTTTGTTGAGCAATTTGCTGGTTCATCACGTGTTTATGTCCAAGTTGTGTTTTTTTCAAGTCATAGGGGTACCCCTACTTATCATCCAGTTTATTCACCATTCATAGTGATAAGCCAACAAGTTTTTGGGGCCCCGAAGTCGCTTGAGAAACCAGCCGAGGTTGCTTATGGTTGATCGTCCATGTCAATCCTTGGCTGCCCTTGGTTAGCAACTCTATGGCAGAACCTCAATATGGGGAACCCCCATAATTGCTGGTTTTGTATTAATTATAAATGGCTAATCAAGGATGATTTGGCAGTACCCCTATTTTGAGAAACCGTATATGTAAACCGCTGGTGATGTCCAATCCTCACCAGCCGAGGTATGTCAAGTTGTCCATGATGCTTCTCTGCTGGCTGATGCCCAAGCAGTTTCTTCCCGTCCGAGTCCGGAGCTGGATCCTGGCCACTGGGACGAAGCTGCGCCGGCAGCGCTGGTGCACCAACGGGATGAAAGCTTGGGAAAAATGGGTGTAGGTCATGGCTTTTCGAACCAACAACTTATAACCAGGCTCTCCACATTGTACATATAATCATACCATATCATACTTTCGATCATTCACACGATAGTTTCATCAATCAATTCACTTGAATTGTTTTTATTTGCACAAGCAAAATTCATAGCCAGGTGCTCCATGTAGAGACCACCCATGACCAGGAGCTCGGAGCAGATCTGGTCTGGTTCCATGGCTATCGTCAGGTGATCATGGATGAGATCGGCAAGTTTTCGCCGGGGCACCCGGAGCTGGTTCCAGGCTGCAAATGAGTTGTGACGCTGGATGGGGTTGATTCTCAGGTAGGTTTTTTTCATACATATTTGGTGGTTTCTCAAAATAGGGGCACCCCCTGATCATCGTTGTTTAATCATGTGTAGTAATAAACCAACCATTTTTGGGGTTGCCTATTTTGAGAAACCCCCATTTGGGTATGGGTCAATATTAACCATCAATATTAAGCAGCAATAATAGGGAAAACAATGGTTAATGATGGGAACCAGGGGTACGGGGTTTTGACCCAAAGCCATTTGGCTGTTTCTCAAAATAGGGGTACCCTCGAATCATCCATTATGAACTATTTATAGTACTAAACCAACCATGCTATAGGGTACCTCTATTTCAAGAAACCACCATTTGGCTACTGGTTGGGAGGGAGCTAAGGAGCTCGGGGTAGTTTTTCAAAGAGCCTCAAAAGGGGGAGCTAAAGATCTGCCAGGAGTGCCCCAAGCAAATGGTAAATATACAGCATAGAAAATATGCACACATAGATATGGATGCATGGTTTTCTACATGCGTTTATTCGCTGCATCCATGGACATACATATATATATGCATATGTTGTGCTTTTATTATTTATGCATGTTTATTTTGCAAGACTTAAATCTATTCAGGGTGGCTGCGTTACAATGGCGATCAACCAGCATGTAGTGATAGTTGCATAGGGTTTTTATGCCAAGATGATCTTTGAATTTCACCAAACAGACAAGTCGGGTTGGGAACCAATGCCTTCGAACAGTGTCACACGCGTAAATACGTTTGTTTGTGCATGCAGATGCGCTGACATGCACTGACATGGATTTTCTTCATGTATATGTTTGCAACAAGGTTACGTACGTGTGTAAATGTACTATATTCGTATGTTCTGTACACACACACACATGTGCACACATGCAGATTTGTTCAAGCATTTTTGACTACCTGCATGTTCTGAGATGAAGAGATATTGTAATGATCTATCCATTTGTGCACACATTTCGTGGACTTTGACCGCCAACAGTTTTCGTAAGACTCATTTTAGACCTCCAACACATCCATCTATCCACAAGCTGGGCCGCAGATTCGTTGCGCGGGTAGGGAATCACCCCACTGAATCGAGCCGGTCGCCCGGTCGGGTGCGGTGGGGTTGACTGTCCGAGGTTGGTGGATGTGTTCACGGTCCAGTTCCTTAGTGGCGTGTTCCACATTGAGGCCGCTACAAGGGGACGGTGAACCGGCCGTGGGTCAGGATCATATTCCTGATCAGCTTAACAAACGAAGTGGAGGATTATCAAATTTCTATAAATGATCAACTGACCAAACAAAGTTGAGGATTATGATTATCAATGTTTTGGTATAGCAATGTAAGTTGAGTTTATCAAGTACTTGTGTTAACTTAATCATAGGTCAACTTACTATGCGAAGTTGAGAAAAATCCTCATGGTGGTTTCTAAGTCATAGGGATACCCCTAGCTATCATTCTTTATTTTCATCATTTACAATAAACCAGCTATTTCTGGGGATCCTCTATTTTGAGAAACACCCATATATAGATATTTTGGTATCAATGTAAGTTGAGTTTATCAACCAATGATGTTAACTTGAAGGTCAATTATAGATATTGTGGTATCGATGTAACTTGAGTTTGTCAACTAATTATGTTAACTTGTAGGTCACTATGTATCAAGTTTTTCGGGTCAACTGTCAATGAATGGTTTCAAATGTTGTTGACTGTTTCTCAAGTCAACTAATATAGTCAACCACTATTTACATTATCCCGGATCATTTTTTACATACAATAATGATGCAATTGATTGGGATAAAAAGATATCAACCACCAACAATGTTGATGCAACAACTTCCAAATCTACGGTAGTGGTTTTCCGGAAACAGCTACAGTATAGGGCTATGACTAACAACAGCGAATGAGATAAATGCATTTGACCAATGATGATGGGTATATCAGAACAAATTCCAAAGGACGAAAGTCGACACTGATGCTAATACTCAGCCTTTGATGAGTGCACATCCCAACAGTAGTATTACGCAATAATACACCCGATATCACTCACAGACTAGTTTAGGGATCCTACAGGACTCGAGGTCTGATACGAATTGGTCGGAATCGCAGGTTGGTTGCAACTACCAGGTGGAGCCCATCGTCATAAGCTCGTTACTGTTCAGTGAGATGCTCCCATTGCTGCGCAGGCACACACTTGTTGCATCCTGATGAACCATCAAGTATTATTCAACAATAAAGCAATGTCAAAAACTCTTGTTGAGCTGTCCATCCATCCATTTTTGGGATGATTAGTGTCGATGATTGTCAGTCTCATACCCTTACTAATGGTCACATCAGGAACAGTTTGTCGACATGGGTCGAAAACGGACAGGAATCAAGCTATCCCAGATTTGCCAGGTGATTGGTTGATGCTACGCTACCCCACATGGTTGGGCGAACCCACAGCCGACCATCCACGGCTGGCAGAGTGGATGGACTGATTGCTTCAAGTTGGAATTACCACAATGATACTACCTTTGCCCCCTTTTCCCCCGCAAGAGGAAAAAACAAACAACACCTTTTGCAGCCCATCCGTTCCAACGAAGACAAGATTTGTCATGATGTGTCATTTATCGTGATTGTTGTTTTCGTTTTTCCCTTTATATGATTTGCTGGTGGGTGATTTATTGTGGATCTGACATTGTTGTGGAGGGATGCCGATTGGCGAGGCTGTCCAGCACCCTCTGCCCGCACAAAATGAAGATGATTTAAGTCCTACTCTTTGGTAAACTAGCCTTGCAACAGAAAACCACCTGCCATAATAAAAACCAGTGGAAAATCATTATAGCTCGCGTTTTTTTCTTTGCCAAGTTGATTTACCTGAAGGTATCCATCCCGCAAAAAAATAACGGATTGCTGATCACCACAATAAAAGGAACTGGTTGGATTTGTTCCAAGGGACCGATTTGTTGCTAGTACTCCTGCAAAAGTTTTATGAGCATGGTTACAGTATCCATTGGTGAGCCATCATGAACCATACTTTCTTCAGGGTGATTAAACCACTAATGGCTATTGTTACCGACATGTTTGAACCCTTGATTATCAACATATACCTAGAAAAACAGCATCAACCATTAGTAAGTCACCATAACCATCTTTATCTCATTTCCTCAATGGATATTGTTAGCTATTGACTGCTCTGATTCTGCCATGGGGCGAAGATCATCGCCAGCCCTTCAGGTGGCTGGAGTCCCTACCAGCGGCGCTGCCAGCGACACCATGCGCATGGTGCTGCGTACCAAGGAAGAATTGGGTCGGGGCGCCATGGGGGTGGCAGCTATGGGGTGGGCAACGGGTGGAAGGCGATAGATGTACCAAGCGAAATGTGATGAAGAGTGGTGAATGAGGAAAAGGTTTCAGTTTTTACTAGCTTGCTAAGCTAAGTGATGTAGTTGGTAGATGCTTAGTCGATAACTATTAGAGAATGTGGTTGACAGGGATTGCTAATGACAATAAGCTGGATGATTGGTTGACATACAACGATCTGCCTACAGATTTACAGGGGCCTAAAGTCAGTGACCCAAGGGCTCGGGGCACCAGTCGATAAAGTTGAGCAGATGAGAGCTTCACGACCCAAGAGTGTCAAAGTGGGAGCCGACGCAACTCTAGTTAGTGGTTTTGAATACTAATTTTTCATCACTATTGACAAACAAGTCATTGATTCACTAATCCTTTTCACAAGGGTTGACAGCACCAAGCAGAACTGAGGAGAGGGCGAAAGCAATAACTTCCTCACCAGGGAAATCAGGTTTCGCTCTGAAAGTGCTCCATGAGGCGCTGGAGATGTTCAAGCAAGCATGTCAACCACGTTTAAGCCACAGTCAACTCAACCACGATTTTGTCATCATTATCGACTAATCATCATCTAAGTATCAGTTTATTGCCACTAATCAAAACTTGATTCTCAGCTAATTATCAACTAATCATGATGAATGATCGCTATTAATAGCTATTTATCACCACTATGAATGATTTTCGGTTAATTATCACGGGGTGTTGATCCCTAGTCACTAATCATCAATAATCACCAATCATATAGCTTATCATCCCTACTGATCCACTAATCAATTCTCATCTATTCTAATCAATTTTCAGCTAATTATCAACTAATCATTGATCAACTAATCATCACTAGTTAACCATCACGAATCATTGCACGAATCATCAATATTCATTTCACCAATCATTTCACTAATCATCACTCATCACTAATCACTAGTCACTCATCACTATCACTAATCATCAATATTCACTCCACTCTCAGCAGATCTCTTCCCATGAAGCATTTCCGAGGCTTCGCGGCCTTCGTCTTCGCGACGGTGGCCTCGTTGATCATCGGCCACTTGTGCAGGTGGCGGATGTTGTGCGTGTCGGGTGGTGCACGGGAATCTGTTGATCGTTGATGATGTTGAGTAGTGGAATTCAACTAACCAGACTGGTTATAGTAGCGAATTTGGCGGACTCATGATTGTAATAGTTGACGATGTCTGCAGTTTATGGATGATGTTGACAGGTGGTTGTAGTTCATGATGTTTATAATTAATTTGTAGATCATATTTTGTGGCGGAATTTAAACACTCAGTACTGCTCAGCACCACTATCATTCAGCACCATTGGCCACTGGGTGTAGGTATATGATTTGTAGTGGGGTGTAGTTGATGGTTTGCACAGTGGATAGATCATTTTTTCATGTTCAAGATTCTGGTAAACATTTGTGTGAGAGTGGTTGAGAACAGCTACGTTATGGTCAACAGTGGTTAAGTATGATGAATAGCAGGTTCGTGGTTGACGATAACAGCAACTGCTGAATTGATATGTGGGCCATTGTGGGCGCATAGATATCTGGGGCTGACCACGGCTGGTAATGGGAGACCCAGCTGTTGATGGATAACAAGCCATCACCAGTTTTACCACAGCCGGTGATTTGCCGAGGGGGATCCTTCGTACGGAGCTGGCGCACTGTTGAAGACAATGGTTGGCCTATGTTTGCACCGGGTCAATCATAATGAATACAATGGATGGTGAGTCTTGTTAGGTTGATGGTGATCAGTAGTTTGAATATAGTGGTCGATGGAGGGTCGCCAAAAATGGCAATGAGTAATCATAACTGTCAATTGTCGTGATTGATGATGTAAGCAATTGTGACGAACACATGAAAGATGATAGCAAAGGTGGAGAATGGACAATAGTGGATTTTAACAAACATCTGGGTTTGTTGAGGGGCTGAGAATCAGCATCGACCATTGTAATGAGACATATGGTCATGGTTTTGTTGGGTCTTGACTCCCTGTAACTAGTACTTAGCCCCAGCCAAGAGAGATAGAGACCAACAGCGTATTCCGGTGGGTCGCTTAATGACCACCCATTTCTCTCCTGAGCGCCACTACTGGCTGGTCAACCATGATTCACCATAGGCACAACCATTGCCAAGGACTATTTCTATTCACCATTGTTGCTTTTTATCTTTTTACGATAAAGAAATCATCGGATAAGAGATACAGCTACCGTTGAATGGCTATCAATCAACTCATACCATTGTTTGCCATGATTGACTATCATATCTACCATAGCTACATAACTTATAAATATAAGTCATCTCATTTAACTTTACAGAAATGATTGACCATCAATCAACTTATACCATAGTTAACCATAGCATTTCTGAGGAAATATCAACCACTCTTCACCAGTCGCGTGTCTCCACCTGGTGGGTCTTACAGGCACTACCACGAGAAGAGTGTCAAGGGGAGCTCCGGGGTCAGGGATCGATGGGTGATGGGTCAACACTGGTGGATAGCACTGGTTGCTTATGGGGATTGACAACCAACCAATGGGTGGAAAGTTATGGGAGGTTGATATATATCTTATATATATATATAGATCTTATATATATATATATATAGTTGTCAAAAAGATCTTGTTTGTGAAATGGCCAATCACCCTGAGAAATCACCAACAAGGCTGGCTTTGCGCAAGGTGCTGATTTTTCTTGCCTGATCTCAGTTGGTCGACAATTTGTTGCGTGTGCAGTCCCAAAAGAAGTAGAATATCCCCGGTTTCAAAGCATAGATTGACCTAGTATATCCTCTTGAAAAAACAGCTTTCTCGGAGCCTGCAAATTACCAGCCCCAATGTTCTCGATCTTGCGCTTGAGGTACCAGCCATACATGGAAACTTCTCCACTAATATATGATATGTGATAAGTGTCAAACTGAGAAACTGATTAGTAGACCTTTGGGTTGAATCAAGTTTTGGTTCATACTGTTCTTCCCAGGCATATAAAATGATATGTAGTAAATTTGTACAATTATTGACGCCATACGACATGCATCGCATACAGTGTAAGATATAGATGCAATCTTTCTTTCAATACGTTGGATGTCCATTGAACATTGAAAAACACGCAGACAGGGGCGTATATTTGTATATATCTAGCTATACATGCATAGATATGCATATACACATGTGAACATATATGCCCATATATGCACATATGATTGCCTCTCCATGGGTGTCAGCACTTTTCTCACCAGGAGCTCCGACTGTCGCGATTGTGGAGACGTGGAACTACAGGAGCAGGTGCAGCAGATGAAGGGACTGACAATTTGCAAGTTCTAGGACGTGGGGTGCCAATCACGGAGGGGAACCAGCTGTTAGAATCCAACTTGGGAGCACAAAAAGTTCATTCAAGGTGGGGCCCCTAGCTGTTTGCCAAGTTGGCAACCAGGGTAGCTACCAGAACAGTCATGGTAGATATAACTGGCTTGTTGAATGGCTTACCACTCTAAAACTGGAGGTCACCACCGAAGATTTGTGCGTTTGGGGTGATTTTGGAGATGGGGAGAACTACGAGAAGTAAGAAAGGTGTCGGCGATTTGGAGGTCTCAACAGTACAAGCGATGTAGATGATGATGCGGGTAACCAACAGATTATAGTACAACAAAGAATTATCCAATAAAGATGGAGACATTGGAGATTCACTGAGTACTGTCAGATAATGTTGCTCTGACAACCTGGCACAGCAGGTGTGAGTTTGTTGTTGTCACTGCCTTCGGCAGCACCAGATTGAAGGAGGGTTGCTTCACCAGAACGTGGGCATGTTCCAAGAGATGATATTTATTTCTGCATGAATTCGTCCTCCATCGTGAGATCCATGGTTAGCACCCCTGCAATTGCATAGGACCATGGACTGTCAATGTAGGAAAAATACCTCGTCACGTCGTGAATCCATGAGCACCCCTACTGACCTGTCAATAGAGTAATGACACTCATACGAGGTACAACCCTGGATGCAGATCATTCGATCAATTTTTGGTACAAAATCATTGATTTGGATCATGGTTTCATCCTTGCCCGGACAGCACTGAAGCCCACTCAAGTGCCCCAAACCACCAAACAACGCTGGTTTCGGGCCAGGTGACACGGATCCAACAGGTGATGGTGATGATGTACCGATCGGGGATTTGGGGATTATGTTCTTTTCAAACTTAGCAACGCAACCAGACGATTGTCCTCATCGTCACCATTCGCAGCTTCATTGAGAGCTGCTTTCTATCCTGAACCACAACCATTGTAAACCTCCTCCGATTGTGCTACTGCAACCGATGCAGAAACTACAGGGGTAGGACAAAAGATTGGAACAAAATAGGGCCCACTGACTGCAGACCCTTTCCCCATAGAATCCTACAAGGTGAAGATCTCACCTTGTACACATGAGCTGGGGGCGGAGGAATTACTACCCCGAACTAAATCTATAGTATCATAATTTAGTTCGGGGTGGTAATTCCTCTGCGGCCGTCCTTATTGTGGAAATTGATGGACGCGATTCTCTCAGCTATTCTTTAGACCCGGACGGGTTTGTTCCAAAACTTTTTTCCTCGTGAAGTAGAAACACTTCACTGTTCAGCAACATGCGTTATTGTTCATGATTTAATGATGATCATTAAGCGTCGTTTAACCTATACTGTAATTGATCCACCTTATCCGCATCATCCACACTTTTTGGTGAACCACTTGCCATCATTAAGCTAATCACTGACCCTTGTCAAAACCTTTTTGAAAAACATTGCCAACCAGTATCGTATCGTGTTTTTGTTTTCACAAGCCATTACACACCAACCATCCACTCAAACGATCATCAGCCACTTTCCAGTTGATGATATCAACTTCGAATCTTCCCACGGTCC
The DNA here is from genome assembly GCA_009767595.1 of Symbiodinium kawagutii. Classification (NCBI taxonomy): domain Eukaryota; class Dinophyceae; order Suessiales; family Symbiodiniaceae; genus Symbiodinium; species Symbiodinium kawagutii. Next base: position 576,257 of record VSDK01002808.1, on the reverse strand, counting down.
TACGCTTATTGATCATGATGAGTCATCATTTGATCATGATTTTCCACAAAACATTCCAAACTAATCTTCCACAGGGTGGTTTCTGAAAATGGGGGTACCCCCACACCATCCAAGAGATTGACTATTCATAGTAATAATAAACATTCCATTATTGTGTTTCCCCAATTTGAGAAACACACCACTTTGACTATTCAATCTAACCAGTTCTTTGATAATATGCCCACCACTTCTGGACTCTCTGGTAAGCTAACCTGGCAATGGAAAATCATCATATTTAACCAGGAAAGCCAGGGGAAACCAGGTATAAATGCTGGATGTTCCATTGCCAGGTTACTTGGATTTGCACCCCCACTGCGAAGGTCAGTGGTCGCAGTTCCCGTGGATTTTAAGGGTTAGTTTACCTACATCATATAGGGACTTATGGTCCAGCGTTCCTTGCCCCCCCTCCCCCCCCC
>VSDK01002808.1:522894-574969 GCA_009767595.1 Symbiodinium kawagutii | reverse complement strand
GGGGGGACCCTACCCATTGGGGGTGGGGGGGGTGGGAACACGGAGCACGGAACCACTTATAGGGCTTCTGACCGTGGTGAGCCAGCCCCAGCTGTTCAACCGTCCACGGTTCCTGTCGTTGCGGTCGTGATGGGTTCAGGTGGACAGTTTGGAGACGCCACTCGCAGGCGAGTAACCGTGTAGCCGGCTGCTGGGGTTGCAGCTGTTGCTATACAAGGTGGGCCCCTAATCAGCTACAAGTTGGGTTATAACTAGGGTCACTATACCAGTGTAGATATACCTATATCTAAATTGCCTTATAAACCAAGTTACAACCGGGTGGGCCCACTTTGTAGGTATTATAGGCTCTACAGGAGCGGTTTCTCATAAGATGGGGCCCCCAAAATCATCCAATTCCATTCATCACTAGTAAAAAAAAACCATCCAAAGTATGGATATTCATTTGTCATAAACTTCGGCTTTTGAGGGTTCGACATTTTAAGAGACCCTGATATGATTATCTGGCTCTAGGCTGTATAGCTAGTATCAACGGATAGGGTGGCGAATCCAGCCCCTACTTGATTCCTCCAGTATTGTTTAAGGGAATAAATGGATTTACCGTAGATTCACTTAGATGGCCAAGGATCTTTAAGCCACCAAGTATAGGCCCTATGGAATAGCTATTTGTAGGAAGAGACTAGCTGTTCCAAACGATCAAATAGCTAGTATGAAGAAATAGTTTGCAATGGACTGAATTAGAAGCCATTGTTGGAAAAGACATTTGCTTTTCACGGTGCTAGTTCCGGGGTGACATTTCATGGCTGACTTGTACCTGCAACTTGCCCGCCCTGAAAGCAGTTTCTCAGAACGTGCCGGGAGACTCCCTCAGATCTTTAGGATGTTGAAGTGTATCAGTGCTGTGAAATGTTGTTGAACAACCATTCCTGTACGCTATTGAAGAGATATGTATGTGCTAATGTACTGCTCCTAAGTTCTGTGAAGAGTGGTTTTAAACCATACACAGACCATTGACACCACCCTGCTGCCGCACCATTGTTCTCGACAGCAAGCTTTCAAGCTCGGAATGTCTATAGTTGACAGCTCCTAGAGGCTCTGTAAAACAAGAATGCAGCCTCACATATATAGTGATGTTATATGGACCATGTTGATACCAATCCGCGAATCACTGAATGTCATCATTGATGCAGGTTTGTCTATTGGATAGTGTTCTTTTTGGAGGATGCTGCAAATCCAAGAGGAACAAATAGGTGAGGCGTTGAACATGTCATGACCGTTTTATGTCGGATGTATGTTTGTTTGGTATTGTGTTTCCCTATGTGTCCCCAATTTTGCTTGTGCATGTCAGTGCATGTTGCATCTCTCCCTCTTGTTTGTTTCTGTGCAATCCAGTTTATTAACAACAATCAAATTCTAAGACTCTTAAGAACAACAAGAACATGATGAGGACAGCAGACATGAACATATGGATCTTTCTCAACATAGGGGACCCAACAATGGATGGTTTATTACTCTATATGATTATAATGAATTATACCCCAAAAAAACGGTCAAACGTGTAACCGATATGGATATGGGGGTTTCCCAAGATAGAGAAGCCCAAGTGGTTGATTTATCAATGGTCAATGACTTGGATGATAACTGGAGGTACCTCTATGACGTGAGACACACCCATATCGTATGTAAAACCAGGGAATTCCAAGTATGGACGGTACCATTTATAGGAATAAGCCATGCACAACTTTGGGGTTACCTCGATGAGTTGAGAAACTGCTCACTGTTAACCATGATTCACGATTATGAACCACTATGACAACCATGATTATGATAGGATAATAACCCTTATCCAGTATTCACCACATTTTTCGCCACTAGTCAACCGTGGTTATGACCATGGTTGCCATGGCTACAACCACCAACCAATATAAGCCAAAGCCACTACATCACATCGTTGATGATGCCGGCTGAACAGGTGCCAGCACTCAGCCCAGACGTGGTTGGTCCCGGATCCTGGGCATGGCACAGGGATGCAGGGGGCTTGTCCGTGGTGGCTTGTCAACCCGAGTCAAGGGGGCTTTGACTCATGGCTGAACCTCAACAAACCAAGTAATTAATTATCATGAAGATAAAGCAATAGACAAGCTGCTTGGTGGTTTCAAACATTGTTCCCTGCTATTACATTGTTTTATTGTTGTATCTTGGTTGTTGTTGAACATGTTTGTCATTTGTGACCATGATGAACGTTCGCCGCTCGGATGTTTCAATTTTAACGAGAGTAAGCAACGTGAAATCTTGGCTTACGCATCATCGGCTTCCATCATGAATTGCCATCACCTCTAACTCCCAGCAACTGTCAACCACACATAGAAACAAACTTGAGCATTGATAGCCAGCTAATATAGCAACTGGATGCAACTGGCAATATTGAAATATCCCATAGAAGTAATTAGCTATAATAGCAACTGGCAACACCGGGAATATTTTTTTGCTGGCATTGATTTCGCAATCACAAGTTATCAATGGCAAACTAACCTGGTTGAGTGGCAGTGGCAAATCCTCCATAGAAATAGCTGGTTTACCATAGTTGACCTATTGAAACTAGTGATTCCTAACTTCCAGGTCAATTTGCCAGAGGGTATCAATGGTGAATCAGTGATAAATCGTTGGTGATAGCGATAACTATATAGTATTACTAAGTTAACCACAAGCAGCCACAAGCAAATAATTTGGGAAGTCGTTATGATTTGGCTCGTGGCTATCATAGCCTGGAGAGTCTGGAGGATGGCATGCAAGTGCTTCCCATGTGGAACGTGCTGTGCGGGCCCCTTCCCCACACGGGATATGCAGGGACTGGGTCGTTTTCAGAGGACGGGTTGAAGCAACCAATTTATATTTCCTGGCCGTTCATTGGTTGGTGCCAATCACCAATCACAACTTGCTTGGCATTACCGTGTGGTAGACTGCAATGGAGAATCCACCATGTATTGGTGCTAGTGCTTTCCCACGGTTTCATCATAAGATATGGTGGAAATCCAGTGGCAGGTTAGTCTACCAAAAGGTAATCTTCATCCACAAAAATCATTTGTCAATCCTCATCCATCCACATCAATAGTTAATCCCTTTCCCATTTTTCATCCATCCATTGTCCAACCAGAGGGAAATCCACTTCAACCAGTCTCACCCCGAATCCTGGCACCGATGCCAGCGGATTGTTGTGGGGCAGTGACCAGCCGCTCTGAGGCGGGAAGTGCTGGTGGGTCCAGCCCTGTTGATGACCCTGCTGCTGTGCATCGTAGGCTAGCGAAATGGAGCGGGGTGAGGTTGGGGGGGTTGGGGGGTTGGGAAGAGATCTGGGGATCCAGTGGTGGATGAGGATCCAGCACTGACCAGGGGTTGGAATGGAAGATCCAGTCATGGTTGCATGACTGCTTGGCGCTTTTGAATATGTTTTCACCCCCCAGACAGTGCCCCATGTTGACCATGAGGGGCCCGTCAGCAACATCATGAAACAAACCCATGCTAATCATCAGAAACCATTGTGAAACCAACATTAACCATGGTAATCTGATGGGAAGAACCCAGTGTTGTGGATGATGGGAATCCCATTCCCAAGCGACAAAAGTATCGAGATGTTGCGGGAACTTTGACTGTTTGAAATGATGTTTGGGAGATATTCTAGTGCTTGCCTGTAGGTGGTTCTTAGCCAGCGTTTACCGAAGAATACATGGATGATGCGGTTGTCTCCATGAATTACTCTCCAACCATCAGCTTTGCTTTTTCTTCCGCATATTTGGGGCAAATGTCATTCGTGGACATTAGTACTAACGTTAAGATTTTGCTTGCCGGCAGCGTACACAGTGCCTCGGAAAGATTCAGCTTTGTTGAATCTCTTCTGGTGGGTTGTATGAGTTCAGATTTGCACATATTACAGTACATCGGAGTACAGCTTGCAAATATCAAGTGTATGTTCTACAAGGTGACCCCTAGTTGTAAGTTGGCTAAGGTGTGCCATTTGTCTTACTTAATTATTTGTATCCCTAAACAATTGACTTAAGACTTACGCCAAGAAACTGGGGGCCTCAGAATTCTTGGGAAGCCACTGCAGTTTCAACAGACAGGAAAGTGTTTAGTTTGGTTTCGAAACCAGAGTACTGGATTATCTAGGATCAAATTTGAGGGCTTTGTTAGTAATGGATTTTCCATGCTAATTTTGAGTTCTACCGACTTTGATATGGTGGTTTCTCAAAATCGGGGTACCCCTAAATCATCCAATAGAAATCATTGGTAATGAACCCACCATTTTGCAGGTACCAATATTTTCAGAAACTACCATATGTGTTGTGTCACTAGAATTGTCTTGACGTATGGCACCACCATATGTTTTGTGTCCTAAATTCTCAGAAACCACCAATATGGCAGTGGGTCAAAACCCTATACTCCTGATTCCCTTATCATTAAGCAATGCTTTCCCTATGAGTTTGCTGGTTATTATCCCCCATGAACGTTGGTTCGTTACCTGCTTGACCCATTGCCAGATGTGAGGCTGAGCATTTGAGGGATGGCACCAACAGCCACAGCATCATACCGGTCTCAGCCTCGCCAGGTTGCATCATGCCGGCTGCTTGGCCGCTGAGAAGGTCAAGGTTCACCTGGTGGTTGGGAGGGCCAGGAGCCAGGGTGGTGCTACGTAGTCCTTGAAAGGGGGAGCCAGGAGCGGCCCCCAGGAGTCGTGTAGCCAGATGGTAGTCACGGTAGTCACCCAAACCTGGGTTGATCGTACGCGTGGGTGTTGGCTTGATGCTTTGCCAGAATACTCGGGATGCCATGGGTTGTAGCATGGGCGTGTTTTTTTCCGCTACCGCAACGATTTACAATTCTTAGATCATCAAAGAGTATTCGCCCATCATTGTTCACCATGATTCACCGCTATTCACCATCATTTACCACCACTATTAACTATTGATCATTCTTCACCATCACCAGCATTTCCACCGAAATGAATCGTTCCAAAGCATATGATTTTTCGCTGCAAGTGATCCAGTTCCTCACCGCACTGAGGCCGTGTCGGTGAATCTGAGAACGGTCTTTGGGCCCTTGGGAAGTTCCAGTTTCTCCCTCTTCCAGTGGCTCGGTGGCTGGCAGCCCTGGTGATGGGTCGCTGATGGGGGAAACCGTAGCTGGGGGGTCGCCTTGATCCAGCTTCAAGTTTGGCCCGGTGGGTTGCTCAGGCATGCGACCATGGGCAAATCCCAGCTTTTTGCCAGCTATCAGGCTGCCGAATCATTGTTTTCCTGCATGTTTTTGCTAGCTCTGGGAAGTATGAACCATGATTGGTCATGTGAAAAGCCAGTCAATTGTGTTGTTGACCCATTCATTCACAATCAATAATCCTCAAGAATCCCCAACTGGCATGGATTTGCAATAAAATCTTCAATGAAGGCCATCATCAGCCATCAATAATCCTTAATTGACCATGGATTAAGCACCATACTTTGTACCCAACCAGGGCAGCAGACTACTGCGCTTCAGCTCCAAGGTTCGCGTATCGACTTCCGAGCTTTGCTGAGCATCCTGAGTCCTTCGCTGCCGTGTTCAATCAGGTTTCGGCTTCATCGCGATGGTCGGGGAAGGGGGTAGGGAATGACATGGTGGACCCCATTGGCCCCGTTGGCCCCCAAGCAGTTAGAGCTATAGGTCATAGGGTAGCGCACCCAATTTTTTCGAGCTGTCGGGCGATTTGCTCAGCTTAGCTGGGGTGAGCCAACTGCCAGTTATAACCCAACTGCTCTAATTGCTGGGGGCCCCACCTTGTATTGGTTGAGAATGGTTGAATAACTAACCAATGGACCAATGATGTTTTGTTGCTCGGGATGACCTGGTTGCTGTTAATGGCAATAGTGATGGCTGTCAATAGTGATGGATAATGATGGTACAAGGGAGGTTTTTGGCCAATAGTGATCGTTAGTCAGGGCAAGTGGTGGACAATGAAAATGGTCAGCAATTGTGGATCGTGGTTCATTATGGGCACTCATATTTTGTGATGATGTGATGATTGATGCTATAGCTGTTCGATGGCTGATTATAGGTCTTGGCGGGACGATACTGCTTGGTCGAATGTCAAATGAGGTAGCCAAAGAGGAAGACTTGAAAGGTGAATGTGGCTACCTCATATGAATGTAGCCTCATCTGTGTGCCTTCCCTTACTGTCATATCTCGCTGACTTCAAATCGGATTATGGAAGGAAAATGAAGGAAATATGAGTCTAAAAATCATATACATCCCTTGATTGCACCACTATTGAGACAATGGTGGATTCTTTTGGTAGATGAAATCCCTTAGCCAAACAATGATCTTTACAACAAGACATTTTGAAAGAATAGTTGTTGGAACCCCAATGTACACTTGAAAGCTGTTGACTAAGCTGTAGTGCAGCCAGTGATAGAGGAGTGCTGCTTGACTTTGTGAGTTTCCCCAAGATGGTCTGGCTAGCTGGTGGTTTTAAACATTGTGCATTTTCCCTAGTAATGATCAACAGATGGTTGGTTGACTAATTTTTTTGATAGGGATTGAAACCACCAACCAGTGGTTGATGGGTACATTGCTGTGAAACACACGTGGATGAGCTCCAACTCCGCTGTATCCGTAATGTTTTTGTTGATCCGTAGCATTGAGAATTGTTGGACTCCCTTCCAACCACCCATAGTACTACATCAACTATAGCTGGTAGTTCCAACCAACCGCATTGCAATCCAATTTGCTATAATTTAACCATAGTTGCACATGCTCATATCACTATTGTTTTAAGATATGCGCGCGATATGCCTCGTTGCTTCTTACTGCATCACCAAGAACCAACCATTCTTGGTTATCTTGGTTGTAGGCCCCCATGACCAAGCATGATTGATCATAAATCCACATCACCAGTGGCTTATGATACACTTAGGCAGCGCACATCTCTGTGACAGCGTGACCGACAGGCGACCTTCATTATCTTCGCGCTTGGTGTTGGGCATCTCAGGGGATGGCTGTCGAGACCCGCTGCGGCGGATCGATCAGAATGGAGGGTTGAACCTGGGCACTTCTGGTCGGTTACATTCTGACTGGTACACTAACCTTTGAATGGTTTTAATCCACCAGTTCTGGATGGTTTACCTATAAGAGAATGGTGATTTTCAGTTTCCAGGTTCGATTACCACAGGATAGTGGCTGGGTTTCCTACCAAACAGGTTTTTTTTCCTTCTTGGAACCACTAGGCTTGCTGCACTGGACTGGCTCAACTTTGCCCATTGAGATGGCGATGGCGAATTTCGCTCAGAGTGTCGACTGGTGATTGTGGATGCACATAGAAGGTGAATGGACCTCAAAATGGAGCGTTGATCATCTATAATCTAATCACCAGTGTTCAGGTGATCATTTGCTAAAAATACAAGCGTTGATTTGATAAACATGTTGATAGTCATCATTTGCTTTCAGTAGAGCAGATATACAGATTCATAGGTGTAGTAGAAATCATTGATGTGAATATAAATCATCCATAGTCCAAAAAGTATGGATGACAATTCATATATATATAATATTAATTTATATCTATTATATTATATAGATCATTCATCTTCATCAACGGATGATCTACACGTACTCCATGGCATGGCCGTGGTACCGATCCCTGTTGACTCTTCTAGCCAAGTCCTAGGGATGTACTCAGTGGATGGATTTGTTTTGGGCGCCATGGACCACCGGGGGGACATGGAGATGGTGGGTTCGGTTATATAATGGTGGTTATTGGTTAATGATTCTTGGTTGCTTAGTTCATGTTGGTTAGCATGGTTGATATGGTAATGGTGATGGCTAGATTCATTTTGATTTTCTAATTAGTAATGGTTGAGTAGTGGCATGTAATGGTCATTTTGGTCATTTTGATTCATCATGATTCATCTAATGGTTGATGATCATGGTTTGTCCAAGAAAAAACGCATGGCTTTGTCCAAGCATCGGATGTATCCCCCTGCGTTACTGAACTCAGTTTCAACGGTGGCGAACTCAGCAGCTTGATGTTACGTAGCACCATGGCGACAAGGACAGACTCCATCATCGTTTTTGCGGACCATATGACGATGTGGTAGCATCATTACCAGCATCACAAGGACAACTCAATCACTAGATGCTGATACCAGCTAGATGCAATGTGGTACCAGTGAGATGCAATGTGGTACAACCACCAGATGCTGGTACCATTGAATTTGAATCACCAGTTTTTCTAGCAGATAAAGGAAACGAGTCATGCGAGATGCGTTCATAGCTGGTTCCCCTGCTAGCTGGTGAACAACTGGATCGTGGTGCCATGATTGGTTGTCAATCTCTACGAATCATTAAGAGTCACCAATGGATTAGGGGTCATTAATCATTATGGATTAAAAATAATTCATTTCATTTCATTCGTTCATTTAAAAATGGATTAAACAATAAAGATCATTGCTAACATTTGTTAATTGAACATGAATTGTCTTTGATTGTTATCCCTATGACCAAAATCATGTTACCATGAAGTAGGATTATTTTTAATATTTGTCAATTGACTGTCATGATATGATAAGGTTTTTGATCCCTGTAAGTATCCTGCCTACTTGGGCAATGATGGATTATTCATCGTTGATTTGACCAGAAATTATGTCTTCACAAGGTTACTAATCCCGATCATAATCCACCCTGCTATCCTGAAATGTTTCGCTGAGGTGAATCATAGGAATTTGATAATTTCTCAACTAGGCAATTCAACTAGGCACCACAGTTATAGTCATTTTGCTCAGGATTTGCTTGGGAATCATAGTCAATTTACTTAATCCAGTTAGAAATCTATTATCTGAAAGGTTTTTGATCCCTATCATAGTCCACCCTACTAGGATCTGGGATCCCGAGACGTTTCGCTTAGGTGAACCTCCTTCAACTTCTCTTGTTGCTCCTCCTGTGGTACCAGCGGATGCCACGCTGGCGATTCCTTAGTCGCATCAACATGACGCAGGGCCGCCCAAATGGCGCAATGTGATGGGGAAACCAATGATTTCGAAAGGTGAGGGACAGCATCCGCCAGAATCAGAGTGATTTTTGGTATGCTACTACTGAGTTATCAAATTATGACAATTCTTTCTCAATTGTTCTATAGTACTACTAGTTTGGTACTAATTGTTGAACAACCACAATAGGGGATCATGACCAACAATTACTGTATGGTTTCTTCATTTTTCTTCCATAGCCATGATCGCCTATTAATCATACTGTATGGTTGTTCAACAGGTCATGATTACTGTATGGTTGCTTCCATAGCCATGACAATCTGCTCAGCAACTGGATCCAGGTTGTCCATCAGAAAAAGGTGGCTCCGTCATGGCTTCAGTGGCCCAGCGCCCTGAGTGATTGACAACGGGATAGACCAGGGGCTTGTGGTGGTTCTCAGGGGGTTCTACCTTGGGTTCTCCGGGTAGATTGGGTAGGGTAGGTGCTGATCAGCAACATGTCTTTCATCAAAGAAATAAACATAACATGTTTTCTCAGGGTCCTAATCAGTTGAAAGAATCGTCAGTGGAGCTTGGAAACTGCTCAGATATTGCCATAAGTTGCCAGTGGTGGTGATTCCCAGCCAAGATTTGAGTCTCATGAGGACTGCACGTGATGCAGACGCCATGTCGAATTGTTCTCGCACCAGCAGTCCATAATTCATATTGTCCACAAAACATCATCCACCTGTAGCTATGACCTCAAACAATTCCTTCAACAGCATCTCCACCTTTGCCGTGCACATCTTGCCACGTACCACCGGCAGATTGCAAGCATAGGCCGGCCAAAGGTCACAGGTGGCCGGAACATGTCGACCTGGGAAGTGAAAACCAATCCTTGGGGACCGGACCCAACCCCGAGCTGGCGCTGGCAGGGCCGTGGCACATTGTTTCAGTGCTTGGGCGGCCTTGGATGTGGCCCTGATCAGTGGGGAAGCTGAGGAGAGCAGTGGCACAGCCGGTAGCAATGAACCATTGCTGCCATGATTCAGTCAGGGACAACCATTGGAAACCTTCAGAAAGGAGGAAAGTGCTCATGTTTGTTGTCAGCTGTTTGTGTTAACCTGTAGCTTGGCCCTTGATTGCCCTTGATTTTTGAGATTTGTCTCTATTGTTTTGGGCGTAGTTGAGGGTTAAGGTAGTTGAAATGGGTTGACGCTGCCAGTGTAGCTTCCCTGCATTTTCTGGAACCAACAGCGACCAATCCTTTGATATGAGGTGTTTTGCTGGGATGACGTGGGAAAGCAAACATGGCTGAACATTGGTCCTCCACTTTGCGTGTTTTTTTCCTCGGATTGGTCGTCATTGCTGTCATGATTGCTGTCATGATTGCTGTCGGGCTTTTTTACGTGAATGATCTTAGAGATTCTTAAGCATTCTTCCGTTTTTGTTGGGGAAATTGTGTGTGTGTGTGTCAGTTGGCTAGAAACAATATCTCAGTTGTTGCTGGATGAAAAGAACGAATTAAATGCTCAAAGCTGCAGCTGCTAATCAGACATGGTTTCATCGTCAAAGCACAATTCAACGGCAAAAATCCACGGATCACTTGCACAATTCATGATACAGCATGGCTATGTCTACGCCCACATTGGCACGGTGTGCATCCCAATGTGGCTAAAATAAAGTTGTTCCAGCAAGGATTCCCATGCTGGTTCATATCAGCCCCCTTGGGAAAGCCTTGATGGGTGAAGGTGGTTGCTCATGTTGGGAGAAGGGACTGCTGGGATCTCTGTTAACTGCAGCTGTTTTGACTATGAAGCACAGAGCATGGACCAGGATGTTAGTCTTTTCAAGAAAGAATCGCAGAAGCAAGCAAACATGTGCAGCACTGTGCAACATCAATTCTTTTGACCTGGATCAAAACGCAACGTTGGGGTCCTGCAGAAGAATAAGTATCATGTGGCTCGATGATTGGTTCCACTCCAGTCCTATCCAAACCGCTCACGTCCAACGGGTTTCCAGACAGGATGATGCTATAGATGTTTCTTCTTACAAAAAAAAACATACCTGTCCTACTTACAGATTCTTACAAAGTGGGGGCATCCAACCCTGAACAAGCCCATTACCAAGTACCAAACACCCCAGAATTCTTGGTGAACAGTCAGTTGAGAAGCAGCTAAAGCCGAGGCCCCCTGCAGCCAACACTGCTAGCAACAAATCTGCACATTGAAGGGTCAAAACTGATCAAATATTGGATCATCAACCACTCACCATTATTTTAGTCATTCTTTCACCATTTATAATTATAACCGTCAATAACCATACCATTACCCATTGTTAGCCAAACCATTACTCATTATGAACCATTACTAAGAATCATTAACCACTAGTATTACTAACCCTTACTAACCATGGCTATGGGTACTAGTATTGCTAATCATGATAGACCATCCTAGGGATCATAGATCCACCTTAGATCAGCCGTGCCATGCTAGCCTTGGAGTTGGGACGATTGACGGCCAATGCTCGGGCGCAGCAAGTGCAACAGGTTCCGCTGCGGTTCTGGGCGCTGGCCAGTCGCAAGGGTTGATGGTGGCCGGTGTAACTTCGCCACGAAAAAACGTGGCATGATCACTTATATCACTGTGCTGGGATATGCTGGGACTCGATTTTGGAGATATGTGTTTAAGAGATTATGATCAAAGTAGATGACATAAAACAATCTGTTAAAAAAATCAATCCATCTTTAAGAATAGATACACCAAATCTCTGGAACCTTTCATGTATCAGATCTGAAGCACCAAAAAAACCTACGAGAGTACGAACACCACAACTTGAAAACGTGAGGCGGATGGATGGGTGAAGGACACGGTGCAGTTCTTCTTCAATGGCTGTAAGACTGAGGCGCAGAAAGGCCTGGCGACTTGGTTGAAAGACTGTGGTTCGAAACTGCTGGCAGTTTTTCCACGAGGCTGGTGGTTTTTATAGGTATTTATAGGGTCATAGCCATCAAGAATGGTTTATGATAGGGGATATTAGCCAACAGACCTATGGTCAAACATTTGCTGGTGGTTTGATTGACATGTTTAACTTCCCGAATGATGATTCACAAATGGCTGGTTGACTGATATTCTTCAAAGGGGTGGTTTAACCATCAACGAGGTTTGTTTGATGATGCTTGATATATCGGTTGATAGTGGTTGATGGTGGTTGAAGTTGATACTGGTCCAGAATAGTTCATCAATGGTTCATGATATTCATGATCTATGTGTTTTTGGTTCACCATGGTTAATAGTGAATAGTGGTTATCTAAATCAATTCATAAGTTATAATCTATATGTCATTCTTTCTTTGGTTCACTATGGTCAATAGTGGTGAACTATGGGTGATCAGCAATAATTGATAGTTGGGAGAGGGCAACTGACCACCACGCAGGTGCACATCTCCGAGTGATTGTTTTGAGTATGCAAATGTATGGGTACCCTTTGGTAACCGAAGCTGGAAATAAAAAATCACCACCGTTGTCAATAGGGAACCTTTGGGAAAGCTTGAACAAGCGGCCTGAAAGCTTCAATAAGTGGCCGATTTTCCAGGTCGAATTAACCTCACAAATCCCCGTACACCAAAGGGTGTACTTGTACCTTTATTAGTTGTTTTTTTCCTGTGGAACTCATTCATGGCTTATTTTTTGATCATTTGGATCAGTCGGAAACCAGCACCTCAGGCGGTGAGTTGATTTGACCACCAGCTGTGGTGGGTGTTGTTGTCGTAAATCAGTATTCATCGCACAAAATAACTATGATTCACCCTTACCAACCATCAACCACCATTTGGTTGTGATTCTTGTTGTCGTGGTTGTTGTAGCTTGTGGCTGCTGTTGCTGTTGTTGCTGTTTGTTTGATTTCTGCCTGATGATTTTGGAATTTCTTTGCCAGTAGTGGGGATGGCTGGTGAATGATGTAAGCATCATTTTTTCCGGGATTGATTCTGCAGGAATTCTAGTTTCTACCTTTACTCATAGAGATTTTAACACATGCCCTGTCACAGGAGTCACTTCTAACTCCACATGCGACCTGTTTTGGAAGTCTCTTTGAAGTGTTGATGCGCATTGATGAGCATTTGTGCTTTCTGAACAAGTATCAATTACGATTTATTACTTAGTTGTTCGTTGAGTGTTTAACTTAGCACCCCATTCGCACCCCTTGTTTGTTGGTGGTGCTTTGCATTTGTTTACACAACAATTCACAAACTAATGCTTGACAAGGTTTGCGCCAAAGTCATGTGGCAATAAATTGGATCAAACATGCAGGTGCAAAGCAGGCCGTCTCTACAAACTAATCCTTGCAAATTGTTGGTTATCATTCACCTACTATCAACCATACAAACCAGCTAGAAGTCACCATGATTACCTATCAACCATCAATGAACCAGCTTACTGACCAGCATATGATCAACTATCATCAACCATCAATGAACCAGCTTATTAACCCCAGCTTATTACTGTATCCAGTTTATTCACCCCAGCTTATGAACAGCCACAAGGCTGAGTGGGGCGAGCGGTCGTCTGTACACTCAAATTTTGGGTCGTTTGTACACTCAACTTTTGGGTCGTTTGTACACTCAAAATATGTCCATGCAACAATGTATATATATATATATATAGATATATATACCTCTGAGGCATTTCTCTTCTGATTTGCTTGCTCTGCTCTCGGGTCCTCTTATATACGCCCTGGTTGTTGTTAAAACAAAGAAACAATATGACCCTGCAACAATGTATATATTTATATACATATGCGCTGTTCTTCTCAGGCTTCTCTTGATTCACGAAGGATTAACATGAATGCATGTGCCCCGCAGTGGGTTGAGGAGGGCGGGCCGAGTCCATGTTTTCACTACATGCCAGCGATATTTTTGCGGCATTGTCGCAAGTGACTGCACTGGTAGGTGTTACATGACACCATTTTTGCATCATAACATTGGCTAAGGACAAAGTGGGGTTCCCGGTTGCACTGTTTTGTCAACTTGCTGATTTTTTTTCTCTCTGAAAACTTTCCGTCTAGCCATGAAGCGGCCAGCGGGGATGGCGCCCATGAAGCGCCCAGCGCGGCTATCGATTCGTAAGAAGCTTGTGTCCCCCTGTTATCATCGCAGCCATCATCTTATCCCCACCCCACCCCAACCCCAACCCGTAAACCCCACCCCATCCCCACCCACCCCAAACCCTAAAAGGTGTTTCCATGCAATGAAAGGAGCCAGGTATGATCCCAGCCATCATCTTATCCCCACCCCAACCCAACCCCAACCCTTAAACCCCACCCCATCCCCACCCACCCCAAAACCTTAAAAGGTGATTCCATGCAATGAAAAAAATCCAGGTATGATCCCAGCCATCATCTTATCCCCGCCCCACCCCAACCCCAACCCTTAAACCCCACCCCATCCCCACCCACCCCAAAACCCTAAAAGGTGATTCAGTGCTATGAAAGGTTCTAGGCATGATCCCAGCCAGCATCTGTTGAGCTGAGTGCGCAGATGACCCAATTTGTGAGTGCGCAGATGACCCAAAGTCGGTAAGTGCGCAGATGACCCAAATGTTGAGTGCGCAAATGACGGCCTGGCCGGCTGAGTGATCCTTTTGCAAGACAGGCGCAAGCATTCACCCTTCGAGCCGCAGAACGTCAAAATGTCAGCTTATGAACCAGCTAACTAACCAGCAAACTAAGCCATCTAAAGCAGCTTGTTGAGTCACCATTGGTTGACCCAGCTTAACAGTCGGATAGCCCTCGAAGGATGACCTGACACCAAGGACAGCTTCACCCTGCGAGCGCTGCCCATTCCAGACATCGGACCTTGCATCAGTGGCTGGGATGGGAGAAGCACAAGTCGCTGAAGACCATCAGGTGGAATCAAATGGGCATATATAGGGGAGGTGACCAGACATGTCTATACATATACTACTATGTATATGTATACATATATCAATGTACATGTTATGTATTTACTAGATACCCATTTCTGTGCATATATAATTCATATGATCATGTAGTTGGTATACGTATGATGGATGAATTCATATACCTCTTGATATGTGAACCGTGTGATCATGACAGTAATTATTTGCACAGATTCGTGGTTGAACAATATATTCATGTACATATGTATTTTTTTTATGGAGATGTATTTTTTAATGAATATATATATATATATTCATTTAGACATAGACACTTTTATACATATATGTATATTTACATACAGTACATATTTTATATGCATATTAGTTTCCAGCAGGTTGTCAACTGTGGGCTGCTAACTTTTACTCGCCAGAATTTAGTGTTTTGTTATCTACAAGGTGTGCCCCCAGCAGTTATAAGTCGACTAAAGCCCCGATAGCTGGTAGTTAAGCCCAGTTAGATCATTTATTCAAAAACATATCATAATTTCTCATTAGATTATTCATAATTTAGTTAATTAGCTAATCACATTCATGAATCAACTCTCACCAATTCGTTTTCTCATAAATCGATTTATCATTACGGGCCCACCTAGAAGCCCCGGTAGCAGATGAGTTTGCTCGGACAGCAAGGCATGACCAACGGATTGATCACGGGAGATTGTTGCGATGTTTTTGACTACTGGGGTAAACTTGATGAGCGAAAATTTGGTGAAGCCAAAATAGTTTGGGTAACTTGATGTTTTATACTACCAAGGGGTAAATTTGGTGAAATCAGAGTGGGGCATGGATGTATATACCACTTTGGTTTTACCAACCATATCCTACCATAATGGTAAACCCTAAGTGGGGTAGGTGCATCCGTACTTGGAGGGTTGAAGTGCCTAGCTGCTTTCGGTGCAGTTCCCGGGGAGTCCTTTATCATTTGGACCCAGCGGCACATATTGGGTGTCTCGACCAAGCAAGATATCTCGATTGGATGATTTATGGTTGTGAATGACCATGATGATAACAATATATAAGATGACTGGGAATGATAATGATCTTGATCATGACCATGCTAATGAGCATGACAACAAACATGATAATGACCATGCTAATGAGCATGATAACGAGCATGATAATGACCATGAAAATAAACATGATAATGACCATGATCATTACCATGATGATGACCATGATGGTGACCATGATAATGACCATGATAATGACCATGATGATGACCTTGATAAATACCTTGATAGTGACCATGATAATGATTAACTAAGTGCGATTAAACACTTATGATTATGATGGTGGATGGTTTATGATCATCATTTACACTTGATGACAATGATCATGATGATCTAGTTGGTGGCTTGATTGGCGTTGTTATGTTCATCCGTATTAACATATGATTGACTGATTGGCTAACATGTTGTTCATAGGGGTTTGGACCACCAATCAGATCTATAACAGTAAATGACCATGATAATTAAAATGATACCCCTTTAATAGCAACAATTAATTGCTTAACAAACGGTGATTGATGATGATGATGATGATGATGATGATGATGATGATGATGATGATGATGACGATGATGATGATGCATATTCTTATGCTTTTGCTTCTGATGATGGCGAGAGGAGAACACTGAAAGGAGGGATCCCGGAATACCGGTGGAGTCTCACGACTATAATGGTTTCAATGTTTTTTCTCGAATGAAACATGAGTCTGAGTCGGTTGTTGAATTTTACTATTGGTGATACTGATCAATGACTGGATGTCGGCTATGATTCTGCCTGCAGAGCTAGCTGTAGTCTGACATGTGAATGATTCTGGATAATAATTACCATTGCTTCAGTACCTTGGCTAAGACATTCCATCATGCTCATTTCGGCGTCTAACTATTCTATTCTGACATGTATTCTTTGTACCCTGGATGATCATCCCACTTTTGCCTCGGACAATTCTAACTCTCACAAGAATGGATACCATTCAAAAATGGTGCTTTCATCCAGTTTATGAAACATTTCTAGTAGTCAACCAATTCCACAATTTTTGGGGTCCCCAATGGCTTCAACCCTCACAACAATTCAATGGATACCATTCATAAATGGATACCATTCATACATGGATACCATTCATAAATGCCGGCTTCCCCAACTTTTCATACCATGAACCCACCACAACTTTACGGCACCCTGACAACTCTCCCCAAGGGCTTCAACCCGGGTCCCTCCCCAACTTTTATGCCATGAACCCCCCACAACTTTTTTTCCAACTTCAACCCTGACAACTCTTGGGGGCCGGGTCCCAGGGTCCCCACTCGCTGAGGTGTGGAGCAGATCGCCGAGATTCTGAAGTCCAAGTTAGACACCATGGGCTTCGCCAGCTGCGAAGTCAAGTGCCGTGGCGGCGGGGCACGGCGTTACGGGGAGGGCAACGGGGTACGGTACGGGGATCCGGGCGGGTGGATCCATGGAAGGAGATGGGGCAGGTGTGGATGGATCAGTTTTTGCTGAGTTTTTTGGGTGGTTGATGGTCATGTCTTCTTGTTTTCCGATTTTGTGCTTATGTCCCTGCGAAAGTAGGCGATGCAAACGGTCAGCTAGGTTAGTCATGGGCGGTGGAATGTTGAATGATGGTGATGGGGAATGACGCTTGATGATGGCTACACGAATCATGAGTTACTTCACTGGTGTGTGGGTGAATGATGGGCGATACTGCTGACATGTGTCAACGGCGAACTGCTATGGTGCTTGTGAATGATGAACTTCTGGCGCTGGTTTCTTGTGTATGTTGATGTTCCTGTTGCCTGAGAAATAATTCACCCCTAACATATCGTATGCATTCATATGCTTTTGACCACTGCCAGGGTGCAATCTTTGGCTGAATATGTTTTTGCGTCGAAAGAGCACACATTTCGCCCACATTTCCACTAAACGGTGTGAAATCCAAATACAAAGACTTGCAATGATGACACTCATACTTATCCAGTTTGATCTGAAAGTGCATATTCATTACATTTCAACAGAGCTTTCTGACATGGCAGTTTTGCTGATCATGGACTCCTTTGTACGAATACATTCGCTGAGGCCAGTGGTCTTGTAAATCCGGCAAGAGCACGACTCTCGCAATGGAGCTGGGTCATCATCAACCATAAACGGATCTCACCACTCCGGCTCCAACTGGTTCTATCATCAACAGTTCTAATGAATGTCAACCAAACAATTCTATCATCAACAGTTCTAATCCAACTGGTGCTATCATAAGATCCAAAACATGTCTAGAACTTTGCATGTCAGTGGATCTAACCTTCGAAGTGTTCACTCCCGACGTCGCCGTGTTGGTAGCGAAGGATTCACAAGTTGCTGTTGCTGTGATGGCCCTGTGGTGAGTTGGGTCGCGTTGGTGCACCCAGCTGTTGTCAGCTCGCAACCCCGTTGGCCAATCGGAAGTCCCTGCGCTTAAATAGGAACTGATGTGGAGGAACATCACCTGAAGAGCGCCGAAGAAGTGGTGCAAGTTCCACATCAAACTGTCAATTTCATGACTTATCCCGTGAGAAAGTCCACTCACTGCAATGGATGCATGTCATGTACCTATCTGTATGTTAGCCAGTCCGCGGGGCTGGGTTTTACTTGTTCCAAGGGAGTGGTCAAGAGTGGTATCTAGAAAAAACATGCCACCATTGATAGCATACAAAACTTCCTGGTGAATTTTGTTTATATGAGCCAGGAAAACCATTTGCACAAAGCTAAGTTTCAACCATGCCACCATTGATAGCATACAAAACTTCCTGGTGAATTTTGTTTATATGAGCCAGGAAAACCATTTGCACAAAGCTAAGTTTCAACATCAGAGCATGTGGACCAACTTAAGATTCAGCAACGAAATGGATGAGGCTATCACTTTTCGACCCTGAGCCTTTACTAATTTTGCCTAGAGAACTTTGGCCCATATCAAGATATGTTGTTTTCGTTTTGCTATGGCTTTCAAAAAGTCAGAAAATGTTGCCTTGATCCAGTCGGCTTTCAGGTGCTTCAATGTTTGAAGCCCAGAGGGCTCAAGGAAATTCATGAAGGGGATATGCAGCAGCAGGACATAACATCAAGGGGAAGACCAGGCAAACTATTATATAAATCACATCAAGTAAAGATAGGTAAGTTAATGGATGACAATTGGATGAATATGTTTTATCCAACGCTTACACTGCTACTTTTGAATGGCGTCTACGCTTTCGGTTCAGACGTTGAAGCAATGGGCAAGTCGGAACCACGTGACAGAGGGAGCGCTGGTGCTGCTGCCTGTGGCGGAACTTGGTGAACTTGTTGTTGACATACTGGCTGCAAGCGGACTTTCAAAATCAACAGCTAGACATCAAGTGAAAGGCCTGTTTTCGAAGGCGTTTGGAGTTATCAAATTATCAAAGCTGCATGATATTGCATGTTTTTCCCAAAGGGGAGGGTGCAACTAGTAACATGAGGCCTGTTGTTCATTTGTTTATTGTTTGTTGGCATTCTTTCATTGTAAGAATACTTATACTTATGGCTTATGGCTTATGCCAAATGTTTGGACATATATTCCTTGCAGGTACCGATCATTTTGCAAAAGCAAGGGATCAGCTTTGGTAATGGACATGTTCTTCAACGAGCGTGTGCTCGACTGGGTCTTTCTTTGACATTGCCGTCAACTGGGGCAATAGACATTGACTCTGATGATGAAACACCTCTGGCTCCAGTTGCGTCAGTTGCTTCTGCTAAGTCTTTGTCCTTGGTTTCTGAGAAACTCTTAGAGACAATAGAAGGGCAGGGTCCAGGAGATGTTCCCAGCACCTCCATCACTCCTGTGAAACCCACGAGTGGCGTTGACGTTGTTGCTGTGGATGATGATGACATTGAGAATCATGTCCATGACCATGCTCGTTCTTTAGCTCCTAGGCTGTTTGTGGTTAGGCTCAGCTGCAATGTTTCTATGGTTAGGCTCAGATGCTGCCATGAAAAATATGATTGTTATCAAATTGTTATCATTTTGAACTTACTTATGGCCTGTGGTATCATTCAAAAGCTCACGGGGCTCAATTTGCTCAATGACTCAATGACTTACAATATCTACGATGAATCTATGCCTCTATGACTCTATGACTCCACCTGAGCATATTGTCATCATTTCAATATTTGTTCATGAAACTATACTGGCTCACCGCGATAGGCGAGATAGCTGCCGCCACCACCAATGGACCCATGGATTCGCGGATTCATTGATTGGTTTGTTGTCCCAGGGGGCCCAGTGGTAGATTCTCACATTCTCACTCTTGAACATTGAACTTTGATCCATTGATTGACTTTCACCCAGGCAAGTTGGTGATGGCCAGGATTGGATGATATTTTGGTAATTTGCATTTCAGACTTCAGACTTCAGACACATCATGCGCATTGTAATTGTTAATTGTTGCTGTAGTAAAGATTAGTAAAGTATGTTATGAGGCTGATTGGATTGGGGGGAGTGTTGCTTAGTGACTTAGTGAGTTAGTGTTAGTGTTAGTCAGTCAGTCAGTTAGGGGGAGGGTTCACTCCTTTTGGACTTATGGATTCTGATGATTCTTCTGATGATGATTATGGGCGATGTGATGTGATGATTCGACGAATGATTCGATTGAAAAATGATAATTGATAAATTGATAATACATGATGATGATTGATTGATTGGTTGGTTGATTGAATTGTTTGATTGATTGATTGATTGATTGATCGATTGATTGATTGATCGATTGATTTATTGATGATGATGATGATGATGATGATGATGATGATGATGATGATGATGTTTTTTGATTGATTGACATTGATTGACTCGATTGACTGATAATTGATGAATTGATGATTTGATTCTTTTGATGATGATCGTCATGATGATGATGATGGTGATGATGATGAGGAGGAGGAGATGTTCATGATGGTTATTAGGATGGTCAGGATGGTGGTTGTGATTTCTTCCATGGCCAATCATGACCACATCTTATTGGCTCTCCCACACTTGCTTAGGTATCGGCAGCATCAGCATCACAAGCATCAATGTTGCCATCAGCATCATCCAGATCCAGGCAGCATCAGCATCAGGGCATGGTGGCTGGAAGTTTGGGTTGCCAATCTAGTGAAGATGTTGCTGAGAGTGGCAGTCAGAGTTTGGTGCCATATTCTTTATCGTTATCTGATGACGCTGACGCTGACCCTGGTACCAATATTCATTCACAGTCGCATAGCCAATCCCGGGATGTTTCAAGCGAAGAAGCAACTCCGAATAACATGTTGAAATTGCAGCTTCAACTGAAACAAAAAAATTTGGTGATCAAACGACTCAGATCGCGATTGCATACTGCGAAGAAACAACTACACTCCAAAGGCAGCATGTGTACCAAGAAAGACCTGGTCCTCAAGAAACAACGTTCCATGATGGAAACTCCTGCTGGCAATTCTTTTGAGATTGTCAAACGTGGCAAAATGAAAGAGGGGAGGGCTGGACGGTTGACCCTGCCTGCAACTTTTGCAATAGGGTTGAGGCGGTCTCTGACAAACATTGCTGCGGCTGACTTCGGACTTGTGACTTGTTCTGATATATCTGGACAAACAGTGCTACGATGCGAAGAGAAATGCTCTGCAGCAGTGACACTGCTTATGAAAGACTTCTGTTCGGAGATCATGGTTGCTTCAAGTGATTTGTACAATCACAATTGTTGGTCAGTGGCAGCCTTTGGTTTTCGGAGTGACGCAACCAATTCTCGAATTTGGCGAAGACAGAAGCTACATGTCCTAGAGGCTACTGCAGCCTATGTCAAGTACCCTGACAAACTTGGTTTCAATGGTGACTATGACTTCGAAAAAGCTATAGCGCAGAGGCGTTGTGTGTACCCTGGGTCTTTATTTACTTATGATTTACTTTACTATTTACTATTTATCAGTTGTTTTTTCTTTTGTGACCTGTTCCTCCTCTTGCCTATTTGTTTGTTTTGTTCTTGCCTCTTCTCATTGACCACATTGGTCAGCCATTGTCAATTGTCAGCCATGCTGACTTTCACAACTCAGGGCAGACCTTGCAGTGATGCCATCGACAGCTACGGCCGCCACCGTTCTTGCAATAGATATCAAGCACATGGAGGGGTTGGGTGTTCCTTTTGCCCACAGGATTCACAATGAAACTCAGTATCTTGACTTAAAGAGTCTGCTGACTGACAACGACAACCCCTAGGACTAGGAGCATTGATTCCTTGGTTGAGAGACTCATGGACTTATGGATTCTTGGACTCCTCTAGACTTTGACTTGAGCTGTCTAGATGCCTAAACTAATAGATGCCTAAACTAAAAACTATCAAGAATTAAGAATCACTAAATCCTGACTCAAGCATCATTATCATTTGTCATCATTGTAATCAGTAATCATTGGATCCTTGTCCAATTGTGGATCTCATTGCGCTTGCTCACGAGGTGCGGGGCTTTGGGCATCAACAACATCTTCATCTATTGCGATACAACAGATGCTGGGGCTGATGAGGCTTCAAGGAGACGCAGGATAGCAGCGGCTATAGCCCCCATTGACAACGTAATGTTCCTGCATGCCAATTGCGTCCTTCATCAAGCACATTTGGCGGTCAAAGATGGTTTGGAAACAACCGACAAGTATTTGCAGCAACTGGGTCTATTGTATCCCAACATTACCAAAGGGTTCACACGTTATTTCAGCAATGTGGGGAAGCTCTCAAACTTCTGGCGCGAGCGGGTCGCGGAGTTCATTGTTCTCTTTGAAAAGTTTCATGGCGATTCTGGACATGGTATCAATTATAGACAGTATCCATTGGCTGTAATAGCTGGCAGGTGGGGATCAATACATGCAGCAGAGACCTTTCTATTGGAGCGTGGTCGCAATTTTCTTCAACCTGTTTTGATGGCCCTTTTGTCAAAGTACATCAAGCATGACAAGAATTGGGACGAGCATGGGGCAACAGCAACAGCAGCAAAGAGTGAGGATCTCGTTTCGAAACCAAAGAAAAGGAAACAAACAAAGTCTGCGCTTTTGGATGAAGAAGAGCAGGAATATAGAATCAAGATGAGCAAGTACACAGCAGGAACACTTGCCACTGTGACCAATTCACTTTTTTGGTTGCACCTGCGGCTTCAAAACACAGTAAGGGGACCTCTTACTCATTTTATGAACTTTGTGCAGAAACACTCGGGCCAGAAACTGTTGCTCAAAATGACTTGTGGCAGTTGTGAGCAATTCCTGAAAGAGTACCAGGACCTCATAGACACATTTCCTGCGTGGTTCCAATCTGCGCTTGAAGAATCAGGTGCTGCCAATCTACCAGGCTTTGTCATTGAATCAACACGATCTTTGACCATGAAGTTGCTTCTTCGAATGGCTAGCTCTTTCTATGCTCGGATCCTTTTGCCGCTAAGCAGGTCTGGTCCACATGGTTCTTCTCAAACAAAAAGAATACTCAATCAATCAATGAATCAATGAAACTCAAAGTATGTACAAGTTGTACAAGTGTTTCAAGACAACAGACTGACAACAGTCATGTTGTAAGGAGGCAATGCAATTGATGCAATACAATGTTTGTATTTGTTATTGTTGCTGTTATTTTCATTTTTGTTCTAATTCTGTATTATGTTATGCCTTTCCACTAGGCAGATTGATTCTTAATTGGTCCTTGGTCCATTGGTCCATTGGTCACCTTTGACTGCCAGGTGGCCCTTCAAACTGTTCTGGCTGGTGTTTCGATCACCGCTGCGCAAATGCTCTCAGCGGTCAAGTTGCCTGGATGAATTTGATGCTGCTAAGTCTGCTAAGTTCAGAGTTGAACTACAAGTTCAGAGACAGAAAGACACACTGAAAGTTCCAATTTCTCTCCAAATTCGTTGGACTCCTTGATCACCAGGATCATCATCATCAGTCAGTCAATCATCGGCCATCATTACATTGAACCATTGGCAATCCAGCAGCCACCAGCCGCCATCAGCCCAACCATTGTTCCTGCAATGCGTTGAATCATCAAAATCGTTGCAGTCAATTCATTCATTTAAGCTACTGTGATGTGATATTGTGATATTGACATGGCTGCCTACATTACATCGAATCAATCACCACAGCGGGCCACCCGCCCCCCCCATGACCCGACCTATTTGACCACTCTTGTTGACTTGTTGACCCTTGCTTACTGACGGACTAATTAAAACAGTGAGGTTTCATTACCATGACCGGACCATTACCAGTCACCAGTCAACAACTAACTAACAACTTGGTAACCTAACAACAGTAAAACAGTATCTCTTCTTTTGACTCACCGACTGACCGGCCCCACTTGCTGCTACTGCTGCTCCTGCTACTGTTCTTGCTTTCTCTTGGCTGTATATAGGTATTGCAAAGCAGCTTCTGAACACTGAAGATGCCGAGTTGGAGTGCAACGCACGCAAGCTCAAACGGTTTGCAAATGACGAATTGCAACATGTGGCAGAATGTGGTACCTTGGAAAGAGCACCGCGGATTCATGCTGTCATGGGATTGGTGGCTACAGTGTTCTCTGGTGACACCCAGGAAGTGGAGGGTGTAAACAGCATGATCAGACTCATCGGCAATCGTTGTCCAAGGATATCGTTGAACTGTTTGAGTTCAAGAATAGTGTTAAAGAAGTCGATCGGAGTGGATACCCTGAAGCATCGTAAAAAGTGGTCCTCAGTGCGCACACTGGCAGCGCCTCTCTTCGACGACTTAGTTGACACCCAGGATAGATACAAAGACATTCTAAATGATGTGGACCGTTGGAGTGCCCCGGAACCGATTGAAATGTCAGATTTGGGACCTGCGTTCACAAACAAAGATGAGAGTCTTGCTCTGCCTTGGCTTGCGAGATCTCGTGGTGACTCATCAGTTCGATGGGGGGCCATGCAAGCAATCAAATTCAAGAAACAATTGGAGAATCACCTTCAGACTTTGCCGGAAAAGATATCCACAAATGCAATCCTCATGGCATTGTTCTTCGTTGGTCCAGATGGTATTGAACCAGATGCATACATTCCTTGCACATCAAGCCATTCAATCGTTCACCTGCTTCATGCAAGACTGGTGGATGGTGCGCGTTTGGAAATTGGAGACCATATGTGTTTCTGTCCTTCAGCATCATTGTTTGAGAAGTATTATGAGAAGGTACACAAGCAAGGCTTGCAATACAGAGTTCACATTTGCAG
Source organism: Symbiodinium kawagutii (assembly GCA_009767595.1). NCBI lineage: Eukaryota > Dinophyceae > Suessiales > Symbiodiniaceae > Symbiodinium > Symbiodinium kawagutii. Next base: position 549,806 of record VSDK01002808.1, on the reverse strand, counting down.
CATCCTGCCACTCACACAGCCCGCAAGCATTCAGGACACCAAGGCCACTGAGGCCACTCAGGCAATTCAGTTTTCAGTCATCAATCCCCGACGATTGGCCATCGCTGCCACTGTTGGAGCTTTAGTGGAATCTGAAACTGTGTTTGGGCAGGGGACATCGGGGACATCTTCAACGTCTTCATCCTCGGCAGTTACCCCCCCTCTTCAAGCATCATGTATGGGTTCCGCTGAAGAACTGAGAGAATTACTACAGGGTTCTTCTGGCATTGTTGATTCTGGATCAACAATTGATTTGTGCAAAGTCCGCGCCCGCAAACCAAGAACGAGTCTCAACTAAACTATGGCATTGACACGGTATTTACGGACTGTTTGCCACTGTTTGCTGTAGTAGTTGTTGGGCTGTCTATTCAGGCTGCCTATCGTCTATCTAGTCTATCTATCAACTAACAAGTTAACAACTAACATTTATCTCATATCAGAGTCTACATCAACTTTATCAACTTATCGACGCACTGATTGCTAATAAATCTAAGCCTAATGTAACATTAATGTATTAGACTAATGTTAAGTGGGCCCATGACTCATGACACGTGACTCGTAAAGTTGATAAGTTGATAAGACTATATAATATGACTATGATGATTCTGATGACTCTGACTCACTTCTCTGGTGTCTAATGACTCATGACTCATGACTCATGAAAGGACAAATGGCTCAACGGCCCAATGGCCCAATGGCCCAATGGCTCATCACTACAGACTTATGACTCATGAGACTCAGGACTCATGACTAATCATTCAATGGATTCAATGACTCAATGACTCCATGACTCATTAATTGTCTAGTTGACATTAGTTGACATTGACTAACTGACTAACTAACTTAGAAGCAGCCAACAACTAAGTCCATGTTTGCCGTCAACCGATCACTTAGTGAATCACTCAGTCAACCAATCAATCGTCGTGTCTGAGGAAGAAAGCTGCAACTTCAGCTTTGGATGATGATGATGACTCTGATGCAGAGGCAGACCCAGAGGTTCAGGAAGCTCTTGCAGAATTAGAGCGGCTGGAACTGGGGGATCCTTTCAGTGGTGATGTTGAGGGTTCAGAGGAAATGAGACAACGGGAATCTGAAGAAACAGCAGAACTTGAAGCAGATAAACACAATGCGTCAACCATCAGGGCTGCTACAAAGAAATCACGATCGAAGAAATCGGGTGATGGTGATGATTCTTTCAAACCTACTGAGACAGCTCTTGAGAAGGCAACGGAATACGTGCGGTCTCTACATGATGGAGCTGTTTTGACTGAATCTGAACTAGAAGAAGAAGCTCTACTGATTTTGTTGCGAGAACATTTGCACTTGAACACCGATCAAGTAAACCAGCAGAATCCTCCCGTGAAAAAGATATTGGAAGAGACCAAAGGCAAAACCAACTATTTGTTAGACATTGTTGGTGACATTGCGGAGTTGAATGATGCTGATTCTGATGAGTCTGGAGGAAGTTCTGATGACAGTGATTTTATTGATGGTGATGGTGACATTGAAGATGACAAAAACCAGACTGGTCCCATTGGTCAAACTGGTATCTTACCTTTGCCTCCGCCGCCACCGTCAAATGAAATGCATGAAAGTGGTGGTGCTGCTCATCATGGTGACCATCCAGTTCCAGCTTCTTTGGACCGCACTGCTGGGCTGTCCAAGTCGGAACTAAAGCAACAACGAAAACTTAAGGAAGCATTTTCGAAATACGAGGAATCTATTTTGAACTTTCTTAAAAGCATCGATGATGTGCAAGAGAGAAATCAAAAGGCCCTCGGGGAAACCTCCGACATATCTTTTCTTCACCGCACCAACGACGAGGGGAAACACGAACTCATGGCAGTATCATGGTCAAATGCTGCAGAACGAACAGGAAAGACAGTTCGAATCGATTCTTCCAATCGTGTGGTTTATGCACCTATGGTGGTATTTGGAAAACAAGTGGCCCTCGAACATTTTGAGAGGGGTGATGTATTTATTGCTCATGCTGGGGCGTCCAACAGACGCTTTGCTGGGAACTTGCGTGATCAACTTCCTCCTTCAGTGGTAAGATTTTTGCTGACCTGCAAACTGTTCTTGCCCGTCCTCAACAACAACCTTGAGGCCCGGCCATGGCAGTGTTCACATTACATTCTATTGATTCATTGTTGACATTCTATTGACAGACATTCTATCTTAGAGATCTCAGGACGAGGATGTTTTTGTTTACAAGTAATAGACAGTAATAGAGTAGTTGTAAAGTTGTAGAGTTGTAGAGGTTCATTCATTTCATTTGTTTCTGCTTGAGTACATCATTATTGAATCATTGAATCATTGACTCGTGAGTCATCAGAGTCATCAGAGTCATCATCAGCATCATCATCATCATCATCATCATCATCAGCATCATCAAATCATCAAAACAATTGGCTGGTACTGAGGCCTGTAAGCCTGCCGGGTTTAGCCAAGGCTGAATTGAATCAAAGTGGTGTTTTATTTCTGATTGAACTGAATCTTTATCAAGAACAGTCAGCGATTTAGTGATTTAAGTTTTGACGCAAACATTGCATCAGATTCATTACACAAACAGCCTCGCCGCCTGTATGATTTGTGATTATTGTTATTTGATAGTTTTCTCCCAATTGTAAACAGCCTGCCTTGCTGCTAGTCTGCTAGTGAACAGTGAACAATGAACAATGTTGGTTATTGCAGAGTTCATGGTCCTATGCTATGACATCATCAGGAATCATCATGACATCCATTAACACATCAAAGAAAGTAAAGTCAATTTCAACCAACGACTCCCAACAACGACCAACGGTGCCAGCAGTTCTGATGATTGCAACGATGATGATGATGATGATGATGATGATGGTGATGATGATGATGATGATGAATGATGATGATGATGATGATGATGATGATGATGATGATGATGGTGATGATGATGATGAATGAATGATGATGATGATGATGATGATGATGATGATGATGATGATGAATGAATGATGATGATGATTATGATGATGATGATGATGATGATGATGACGATGATGATGATGATTCTGGTTGATGATGATTCGGATGATGATTGATTCAATGATTGATGAATTGATGATAATGGTGTGATGATGATGAGCATGATGATGATGATGATGATGATGATGATGATCATGAGGAGTCAATGCGTTGCCTGATCAGGCTGTGGATGATGTGCCTATTGCTGGTGGCGGGATCTCGACAGCATTGCGCTCAGTCGGAGCGCAGGGTCATGGACGGCTGCCCAAGTGCTTCATTTGCAAGGGCAATGACTCACCACTACGTCTTTGCCCCCTATGTGTTCTTTGTGTGCATGCTACATGCGCAAATCGAACTCACACCTTGTTGGAGGGGAAGCTATTTCAGTCCGTTGAGTCCAACAAGTCATTGGGCACTTTGCCCTCCTGGATATTCCCGCCAACCTTCGATGATGCTACAGAGAGGCAGATGATAAGCTGGCTGATGATGGGGTCGGGGTTCGTTTAGTAAGCATTGCGCAGTATGGCTATGACTGGCTTTTGACGGGGTATGACTCATACCGGGTATGACAATAGGAATTCGGTTTGCCATGGTTTGCAGTACCCAATATAGGGCAGTCCAAATTTTGATGTGTGATGATTCAATCGATTCAATCACATATCGCATGACCGGTTTTGACCAATTCTGTATCAACATTGCATTTTATTTAAAACGAGCCCGGCTGACAGCAAGGTCTATATAGAGTCTATAGCAAACAAACTGAACTGAATCATGAAAATCATCAAACCTAAATGTCACAACTAACTTCGCTACTCAGGGATGATGATTCATGATGATGATTGCGATCATGACTTCACTTCAGTGTGCCCAGGCCATATAGGCGGCCACATCATAATATCATATTACACTCCAGCAAACTAACCTGGAAGTAGAAAAATCCACTAGGTCCACTAACTTGTATATATGGTTTTACGGCTTACGGATTTTCAGCTTCCAGGTTAGTTTGCCAGGGGGTACACAACAGTACATAACATCAGACCCATTGAGCCCTGATGACACTGGCATTCCACGATGAGACGTACCGTACCCCACCACTTCAGCTACACAGCCACGGTAGGCGGCTACCTCCGGGACTTTGTGAACTTTGCCGGCGTCTGGTGAGACGTTGGGAAGGACTGCTGACTCATTGCTGATTCCTGGGGCCGCGGGCCGATGAAGGGCCCATGTAGGATGTATCAATCATAACCATAATCAGTTAATCAGAATCATACATAAATCAAAATCAGAATCATACATAAATCAGAATCACAATCATCAATTGGCATTGGGCTGTCAGCGTGAATTACGCCTTTGTGACCGCTGCAGCGTTGGGAAGCTGAAGCCACCACTGTTTGTTTGCTAAGTTCTGTTCTCTGTAGCTTCGCAACCCCCAAAGTTACGGCAAGCAAATCAACTGGCAATCAACTAACGGCAATCCAATCAATTAATCAAGAATCAATCAATTTGACCGACGGTGACCAGACCATTGGGATCGAACCTCTGAGACTCATGATTTAATGATTCGATGGTTCAGTTCGATTCAATTATTCAACGACATGTTGGATAAATTATGGCGTTGCAGCATCAAGCCATTTAGCTGCCCCGACCGCCCGACCGCCCGACCGCCACTGAATAGACCAAAGACATGACTTTGTGTCACCTGTTCTTTGTTCTCACTGCGTCGTCCCTTACAAGCCTCTTAGCTTCGAGAGAAAATGATCAGATTTCAGAGCAGGGTCAACAACAACGAGTCAACGAGTCAACCAGCAGTATTACAGTGAGATACACAGACTGGATGTGTACTACACTAGACAGTGATACAGGTGATGCAGTCACAGTGCAGGGATCGGGATAGGGATAGACAGATAGTTTAAAAGAATAGATACAATGATACAATAGACTATGACTATAGATAGATAGATAGATAGATAGATAGATAGATAGATAGATAGATAGATGAATGACGATACTCCACGACGATGACGATTTATAGAATGATGGTCCAATGGGTCCACTGGGGCCCCAGCCAAACCCAAACGGATCTCGCTGCTCCAGGACCCTCGCGAGATGGTGACAAGGCGGACGAGAAGGCGCACCGATTGGTGATGATGATGCTGATCATTGATCATATCAAAACCGTCATCATGCTACCCATCATCAACATCATCATTATTGATTCATTGATTGACTGATAGATTGAGTGAGTGATAAAATTGATCATCGTAGCATCAAAGAACCATCAATCAACAAACCATCAGGGTGTCATCATCATCATCATCATCATCATCATCATCATCATCATCATCATCATCATCATCATCATCATCACCGTCATCATCATCATCAGCAATCATTGAATCATTGATCAATCAAGAATCATCAGCCGGCCATCATAGTCAGAATGAATCCTCAGAATCATCAGCCATCAGATCAGCCATCCAGTGGTCCAATACCCCAATAGCCCCAATAGCCATCCAATCTAATCAAAATCATGATCGTCATCATTTATCATGAATCATTGAACCATCATCAGCAGCATTGATCACTTATTTGATTCATCAAAACAAACCATTGCGCTGACAATATGTCACTATCACCATCGCCAGGCGGTGACGCGTGAAGCAGAAGCCGATGGCTCTACGGCGGTGACAGAGGCGGGGCGGATGGACTGGAGGGTTGCAGTGGGATGGATAAACTGATTGATGAAATGGATAGCGGTGACCGGTGACCTTATCCAAGCTCTGAACAACATATGTGATGTTAGTTATGTTCAGAAGATTCAACATGATGATGATGATGTTGATGATTCTGATGATGATGATGATGATGATGATGATGATGATGATGATGATGATGATGAGTGGATGAGATGATGAGATTAGATCACATGCAGGAAGGCAACCTGGAAGCGTGGGTCAGTCGGTCGGTGAGGCAATCAGCAATGGGCAATAGGCAATAGGCAATAGGCAATAGGGCCAGTGACCAGTGACTCCAGTGACTCAGAGACTCACTTAGCCTTTGGCTTAAAAGATCACTCAGTGCGCTGACTCGTTGATTGGACGTTCGCTCTCTGAACCATGGACGTGTCCACCGTGATCGGTGCCGGATGCCCCGCGCCGCCCAAGCCAAACGGAATGCAGATCTTCAACTTTTTTGAGAAGGCCAATGGCCCGGCAAAAAAGATCCTGAAGGACCTGAAGGATGTGAAGAGCAAGTGTGGCAAAGGCAAAAGCAGCACCGGCAGCACCAAGAAGCTTTCGTTTGATAGTCGCGTTGAGACCCACGGAGTTTCAACGAATCCAGAGTGGAACGGCCGTGATCCATCGACATGGATCCAGACTCCTCCACGGGATCTGGGGCCCTATCTGGAACGCTTGGTGGACCTTAGATCCAGGATGCGTGCGCCCCCTCAACAATGTTTGGTTGCAGGGGCGGATGATCCAATGTCAGAGTGGACATGGGATAACACCGAACAGAGATTGAAGGACATCCTGAAACTGCGTCAGAAGAGTGCCCTCAAGATGATGGCTCATCAGGCTATGAAGGGAGGAGCGTGATGGAGTCTGGTCTGGCTTTGTGATGATCATTGATTGATGGCATTCAATGTTTGAGCTTAGTGGGCCGGTGGGCCGGCTTCCGCACAGGCTTACTTGTGGGCCTTTTTCCTGTGCGGGTTGTTAGATCCAAAACGGGTCGTTTGTTTTGCACAATTAGTGCGCCGTTGAATTGCGCCAGCATTGGAACTAGCATTTTGCTTCAACGATTCGACCAGTGCAGCGGGTGGAAAAAAGATGTCAAGAGCAAGTTGACAAGCTGACAAGTGAACATCACCACCTTAACAAATGAATTTTGTTTATTGTTTGGGATAAACAAAAACAATCCCACCAACAAATGGCTGGCTGGTGTGGCATTGCTGTCTTTCTTAGGAAGTATTCATCACCATCGCCAATGTGATTGGAGTGATTGGACATATGATTGCAATAATTGCAGTTGCAATTTGAATGAATTCCGTTTTAGTGAGTAACTGAGTAACCGAGTCAAAGCGTTGTCAACTTTGTCAACCAGTATCCCGATAATCAGTATTTGTCACAAAAGCTATAAAGTTATCAAGTTACCAAGTCAATTTGACAAACAGACAAACAAATAACAAATGAGATTGGCTATGATCGGATGGGGCTGGTGGGCTGGTGGTTCTGGTTGTCCAATGTCAAACACTTCTGCTACACTACGACTGTTTCCATTGACCAATCCTGCACAACCGACACTGACACTTCCCCACTTCGCCAGGTGCCTTCATGAGGTGTTCTCCAACTTCAGTTGCCAGTTCGGAATCCAATCCTGGGAGTGGTCTAGGCGGCGTGCGCCGTGGGCCGTGCGCCCAAAACAATATTAAAGGCTCACTGAGACTAGATCTAGAAGATTTGTTTCTTCAAATGATCTAAATGTGGGTTCTAGAGTTCTAGAGTATTAATATGAAAGCTTAAAGACAAAGACCGATATTGTGATATTGAACATGAAAGCCGGGCTGTTGATACATAACATGATAACATGTATTGTATATAAAAAAGAATATGTATCATTAAGGTTTTTTTGATAATCAAAGACTTAGTAATTTGACATAACTGATTCAATCTATGATCTGTAATATGTATCTATCTATCTTTGAATCTATGCATGTATGTATATATGTATGTATCTATATCTATGTATGTATCTATGTATGTATCTATGTATATATTTATGTATCTATTAGACCATGTATGTATGTATGTATCTATGTATGTTTGTATTGATGTATTGATGTATATATGAATGTATGTATATATATATATATTTATATTTTAAATATTATATATATGTATGTATGTATGTATGTATGTATGTATCTATCTATCTATCTATCTTTATGTATACTATATAATTTATATTGTAATTCATTTACAATTCCTTCATGGATTTATTAATCGTATATGGCAATGTCATGGAGTACATTATATGTTTGTATCTTATGATGATGTTGGTTGAATAAATGATTACATCACAATACAACATAATTCATTGGCTTGTTACTTGTGTAATTAGATAAATATATTAGGTTTATCTATTGTTATGCGTGCAAGGGTTTGGTTGTTTCCATTGGTACTGACAATGCAAACAATAGTTTTTGTCATATACACATAATGGGTTTTCTATGGGGTCAGTTGCGGACGGTATTCTTAGCGGGTCTCCACGAACGGGTCAGGTGCGGACAGGGGCTCCTCCAGGGTTCGGACCTCCACGGGTCGGCCAGGTGCGGACGGTGCCTCTCTAGTCTCTTGGGGGTGCGGACAGGGCCTCTCCACGGGTCTTGGGGTGTGGACAGGGCCTCTCCACGAGTCGGGTCTGGGGGTGCGGACAGGGCCTCTCCACGGGTCTTGGGGGTGCGGACAGGGCCTCTCCACGGGTCTGGGGGTGCGGACAGGGCCTCTCCACGGGTCTTGGGGGTGCGGACAGGGCCTCTCCACGGGTCTTGGGGTGCGGACAGGGCCTCTCCACAGGTCTTGGGGGTGCGGACAGGGCCTCTCCACGGTCTCTGGGTGCACAGGGTCTCTCCACGGTCTCTGGGGGTGCGGACAGGCCGACGGGTCTTGGGGTGTCGACCAGGCGTTCTAGAAGGATCTTGAATGTGTGTGGCTACCCACAGCCCTTGCTATTGTTTGACTAACATCATAAAGGCTTGATCCGTAAGTAATGAATTCTAGCTTCTCAAGGTAGAACATATCATTATGTTTATTAATAATCATAACATGAAAATAGATTAATTTCAAACAAAACTATTGATTCACACTACTTGCTGAATCATGCGTTTGATAATTGTTATGTTGAATAACATACAATATAACTATATATATATATATTACAAACCAACAACACAATTTGGGCGTTGATATAAGATATTATATCACATTGACACGACTGATATGTCTTGATTGTTTAATCCATTCACAATTGACAGCAACCAACTGACAACTCAGGTGTGATGGACCTTGAAAAGGTCATTTTCAGCGGAGGCGAATCAGATTGTGTCGGGTGGTTTGGACTTGGTTATGCTCTATGTTGACTATGTTGTACTTTTGTCCTGACACATTGTTAGATGTACCAAGGAATGGATTCTCACATCAATGATAACAACTTATTCATTGAATCGTCAAGACAAAACAGGAGATTGTAAAACCATCAACAAAGTCAATCAATAGTTCTGAATCATTACACGATGGGAGCAACACATGTTTTGCTGACAGGATCGAAACGATGAAGCCATCAAGCTTTCGAACAAAAGAAGGTACGCTGTCTCCGCTCTGCTGGGTTGCGACGGCATCGGTTGTGGTTGTGAGTGGTCGTCAATGATGTGCTAGTTGTGGTGGACATTTTTGTTTATGGTTGTTTTAATTACTTTGTAAAAAATAATTTGGTCAATCCAGCGAAACTGAACCATTGGACCATTGACAATTGACCATGGTGAGTTAATTGCGCTGTCAATGTCAAAACAGTTGATGTTGTTACGCCCGATCTTTGCTCAAGGTGGCTCAAACTCTAACGAAACCATTTTGTTTGCTGGCCTGATCCTTTCTACTTGGGGTAGATAGCAAATCTGGCCAGCAATCTTGCATTCGATATGGCGAAGACCAAAGCAACAGCTTTGGCCGGTTCATCTCCTGTTGCTACAGCTGCAAAGAGCAGGGCTGCCCCCAAGCGTAGCCCGAGGAAGGTGGCATCGGTAGGAAAACTCAAGAGGGTCGCTGGTGCTGGTGGTGGTGGCGCCAAGCCTCCAGTTATCACCGCCCCTTTAGCCAAGTCATTTGCATCGGGTGGTATGGTGGCTACTTCACCGCTTGCTGCGGCATCTCCTACTCATGCCAGCAGTTCCATTAGTCAACATCACCCTGAACCACCTCAAGAACAAGATCCTAAAGTTTCTTCGGAGAGTGAGAATGCTTCTGCTGGTTTGGAAAAGGAACAACTAGATCATCCAACCGATCAGCCACAGCCACAGCCGCTGCTAGCCGAAGAGACTCAATGTGCTGTACTTGCTGAAGATGGCGCTGCTGAGGGTCACGGTGGTGATGATGATGCGAAAGGTCCTGCGATCGATGGGGATAATGGTTCTGGTTCTGGTGTTTTGGAGCAAGAGCCAGAGCTGAAGATCAATGGTGATGATGGTGACAATGATTGTGGTCAAGATGATGATGGTTCCACGGGTTCCACTCAATACCTGAAGATCTCTAGTCCTGAAAAGTTTCCATTCCCATGCTTTGATGATATTGGTTCTGACAAGGATTTTGATCGAGCAGTGGAGCTTTTGACAAGCGAGAGAACAAAATCATCTAGGCTTAGTTTGCTACAGCGACTCTTCAACTGGCCATTCTTCGTCTTTGATGTGATGCGAAGAGTTTGGAATCACGCCCCGCCCATTCCGTCCTCTCCTGAGAAGCTGGGTAGGTGCCTTAATGGCAAATCAGCTATGTCACTCAACAAGGAATCCCAATCAAATCTGGATTCGGTGATGGATCATTCTCCTGGTAAAACCATTGCTTCTGGTTCCGACAAAGAGAAGTTGGGCAAATTGCACAAGGTATTGTCAGAGACTACAATGAGCAGTGCGTACTCCGGAGTTGACACACCAGCTACGGCTATGGCTCATTTGTCATGGGCAATCAGGGAAGCACTGGGATCTGATGCGCCCAACGGTGACCAGGGTTTCCAAAACCTATTTGCAGTGGAACCTCTACAGAAATGCCAGTCTGAACTTCAACAACACCCTCATGGGCCCAAGCATTGCTTTGTTGATGTTCAAGATTTCTTTGTTCAAGAAGTCAAGCAGCGAATTGAGTCCATGTTACAGCGGGAGTGCATTCACACAGTACTTGTTCGCATTGTTCAATCTGGACAATCCTGCAAAAGACGAGCGTTTTGCGTGATACATGGCAAAGAATGCGAGGCCAGGTGCTTCAACCAGTTTTGAGTCGGTTGAATTGTTCGATGGGATGACGATATGATGATGATGATGATGATGATGATGATGATGATGATGATGATGATGATTTGATGATGATGAAGTTTTGGTTGGTTGGTTGGTCGGTTGGTTTGTTGTTTGATTGATCAATTCAGTCGTTGTCAGTATGCCATTGTCATTGTGACTTGTAGTTGAGTCATTGTACCCGAGTCTCAACCATTCATCCTGCTGAAAGCTGCTGCCATGCAGGCAGAGGAAGCGGATGTACATGTCGCTGGCTCTTCATGCACAGACTATTCGCCACGGGGGTTGCGAAACCGGGAGAATGGCAAGTGCTTCGTAGCCTACTTGGCGTGGTGTGGACAGAGGTTGCTGATACAAGAGCGAATTATTGTCCATGAAAATGTGCCAGAGTTCGATACAGCAGCACTGGTGATGGTTCTGGGTGAATTGTACCATGTTGAATCCACACTTTTGGATCCCAAGCTGTGCGGATGGCCCGTTCGACGGGTGAGAAGGTATTCAATTCTCCGGCACAAGTATAAAACCGGAGCCTTTACTTGTCCATGGATGCTGGGATGTGTTTAGTTGGCCTTACATTTTCATTGGCCCCCATGGTCACATGGTCCAACACTTCGATTTCCAAAATAATCACATTTATCCAGTCGGTTAAGGGTCCTTTTGCCTTTTACACCTTTATATGATTTTTGAAAAGTAGCCAGTTCATGGTTGACTTTAGCGCCACCGGCCACCACCGGCCACCACAAATGGACGCATAGACAAATATATTGTATGTATTAATCTCATGTATTGGATAATGAATCAATTTATCAAATTATCAAATACTAATACCGATTTCCGTTACCATTATTCCCAATTCCTATCCCATCCATCAGGTCCATCATCAGCCATCGGCCATCAGCTCCTCATCAGCCCATCAGCTCCTCAATCTTGGCTCGGCCGGCTTAGGAACATCTTCTCCGGGCTTTTCACGGCTCCTCAATTGTTCTTGGGGAATGATTCTGAGGCAGAGGAACGCAACTATGATGTTTTCTTCTGCGCAAACGAAGATGACTTGTTCCAAGAATTGTTTTGGGCAACAAATCGACCAGAATCATCAGCACGTGCACAGACTGGAGGCTGCGCATTCCATGATGTTGAATCTTTCAAACAAGTGATGAAGACCCACCCCAAAATGATTCTCAATGAGTTCTGCAGAAGCCTAACTACAACTGAAATGCGAGCTCTCAAAATCAGCCAGGAAAAAAACCTGGCTTGGTATACCAACTAAACCAAGACCCTGACTTCAGTGAATCTGTAAGCACAGAAGATACATTGGGAACTGTGATCCGGAATGCTGGCGTGCTCTGGCTACTTGGCTGAGCTTCGCAATAGCTTTCCTTTGGCCCACCAGACCAGACCCAGACCAGTACCAAAATTCTTATCATTTTGCTCGAGGCCTTTTGTTGATGAGAAATTGACAAGGAACTGTAACATGTAACCACTGGAGCCGCCGCCATGTGCGTTATCAACAAACTTGATCAAGTCATTCATTGAAACTAAAATTGTGTAAGTTGTTCATATCAGTTTATCATTCTATCATATCATATCAGTCTTTGCCTTTGCCTCTTAAAAGAAATTCCTGTGCGGCATGTCTCCATGATCCTCGGCGTCGGTCCCCGCATCTTCCCGGGCCTAGGTCTGATGATCACAAGCGCTTTCTCACCAGTGTTGAAGCCTGCTTTGCGCAAGGATTTCCAGCGTATGCTTCACTGACAGGGAATGTTCCTCTGTGCAGCTTCGCAATACACGGGAGGCGATTGGATGGAAGTGAGCGCACTGCGCGCATTGGGCAAATGGGAAATGCCATGCATGTGGAATCAATTGCAGTGGCTATCCTGTTCGCCTGCACACAAGTCGAACTGACTGATGATAGTAGTTCCACTTTAGATCCAATCTTGAGAAGGGTAGCTAAGAGACTGAGACAATTTCAAAGCTGAGTCTTTGAATCTTCGAACTTTGAAGTTGGATCATCAATTTGACTCGGTTCACTTGATCTCAGTTGTTCTTAGTCTAGTTGTTCTTCTTTGAATTCGGAATTCTTTCAAACCAAACAGAACCAGATTCTTTAGTGTGGATCCGTGGCTCCGTGGCTCCCTCCACTCCATTTCCCAAGGCCTTCACAAACTGTAGTCAATGCGGAATCATGCTGGCCTTTGCTAATTTGCTGACCCAACGTTTCCCTTTTTCCTGAGCCGGTTCGCAATGGAGCGGGGGACCAAGCCTAGCCTGTCCAGGTTCTTTTTCCTTTTAAGGAATCAATTTGGATTAGCCTCTTCGATTTGGCTGGTAGTAGACCGGAGCCGATTGGGACTGGAGACCGGGCTCGTTTTGGATTCTAAACCCAAACTTGACTATAAATGATATTTAGATAATTTCGCATTCAAAACTGTTACTAAAGACTAGACTGGCTATGTCAAGTGTCAAGGAACAAAATAAAGCAACATTTCCGAGCCGATCAACCGACCAACCAGCGGTCACCCAAGATCAGTGAATTCGACAACGGCCAGAACAGTACAGATGCAATTGCGACTGGCTAGAACTTGTCATGACTTGATTTGTCATGTTAGAGTCTCGCTTCTTTAGGACACAGGACGGACACAGCGACACAGCGACATGGGGAAGAAATTGAGCAAACGTTCCAGCTGGAGGGAATCATCCAACGGCCAACCAACAACGCCTTTGGACTCATGGCACCGACTCATGGACACATGACATGGACACTGACCCATGACTCATGAAGACTCATGGCTGCGAACCATTGCTTGATTCACTGCCATTCAAAACAGTTCAGTTCAGTGCAAGTTGCATTCCGTTTCACCGCTCCGTTGTTGTGATGAGGATTCATGACTTGAGGCAAGGCCAGGCTACTAGTGGTAAGAGGTACTGTACTAAGAGGCTCATGAAATCCAGTGATTGACTGATCAGACTGACGATAATTGATTGATGGATGATTCGATGAATTGATGATTTGATGATTGATGAATCGATGAATTGAATTGATGAATTGATTGATGACAATTCTTACTTCATGATTCATTCATGACTCCAATGATTCAATGATCATGAATCATGAGTTCATGAGTCATGAATCATGAGGCCATGAGAGATCATGGCTGGCTCCAATCCTCAGCCTCCGCAAAATGTCAGCTTCATTTTGAAGTTTCATCTTGCTCCGCCATTTGATCTGAACTGAATCGCTGGGGCCCCTGGTTTGATTTGCTTGTGGGCTTGGACAATTGGCAATTGGACCATGGACTCCATCGACCACGGGACCATGGGACCATAGATGAAGATGGACCAGTCAGCCAGATAGAGATACGGAGTCACAGAGATTTCAATACAATAATAAGTCCACACTGACTGATTGACTCACTTGACTATTTGACTACTCTCCTGAGATTATGACTAATACGACAAATGCTGATATGATACTGATACTGATACTCATACTGATGCTAATACTGGACTTACTCATACTACTCCTACTGGTCCTACTGCCTACTTGCTTCTTCTTTTTCTTCTACTACTACTGCTACTGCTACTGCTCCGCTACTGCTCTTACTCTTACTTGTTGATTCCATTTAGGCTGTCAGGCTGTCAGGCTGTCCATTTTTTAGCCACTAGCCACCGCTTACTTCAGCCCAGGTCCTGTGAACTTTGGCTAGTGGGCACTATGTCGGCTTCTGGCAAAGGGTCGCTAGAGCAGGCTCAGGAAGTCTTGTATGGGAACAAGTCTTTGGAAGAGCGCTTTGGAAAGATGAGCGGCCGTGAACTCCAGGACCAAATCTTCAAAACTTATGGCGTCCCTAGACCCAAATGGTGTGTTGCTCAATTTTGTGAGTGAGACCGTGAGACCAGTGCAGTGACTAGCTAGTGATCAGTG
Organism: Symbiodinium kawagutii; assembly: GCA_009767595.1. NCBI lineage: Eukaryota > Dinophyceae > Suessiales > Symbiodiniaceae > Symbiodinium > Symbiodinium kawagutii. The sequence goes on along the minus strand of VSDK01002808.1, from coordinate 534,789 downwards.
ACTTGAATGACTTGACTGGCAGGTTGTTCTCAACATTTTTGTTCATCCATTGATTTATTGATCACATCACACGACTCAATTGATTCACCGACCGGAATCAACAGACTCGCCAGACCAAATATCAGTCCATCCATCCCATCCATCCTCCCCTACATCCTTAACACTGAACTGAACACTGTAACACTTAACTTATACAGTGATCCAGGTGATCCCAAACACCGGGCCAAGACCAACACGTGGATCACTTCCCAACTTCAACTTCCCAACTTCCCAGCTCAGGTGGCAACAGGCCAAACAATTCCTTGGTTTGGGCCGGGCGGCGATGCCCACAACATCGTACGCCATGCCGTGAATCCTCGGAAGCAGAATTCTCTGCGTCTGAGATACAAGAAAGGCATTCTTCGACACGGGATCATGGTTGGAACGCGCGGTGAGCCCTGGATGGTTGAGCCACTTGGATTTGAAGATGACCTCGAATTTGGCAATCCCGGCCGGCAATCCCAGCAATCCCTCAACTTGATTTGATTCTGATTGGAACCACGATCCTATGACCAATGTCAGCTTGAACAAAACTCCAACAGAGTATTGTGTCAGCTGTGCCAGTTGTGTAACAGACTCCCCCATCATTTGAACCATCATTGAAATTATCATTATTAAATTATTAAATTATCATTAAGTATCTTTATCATTATCATTATAATTATCATTCATCAATCATTCATCAATCATTCATCATCATCATCATCATCATCATCATCAGCATCATCATCATCATCATCATCACGTCGCTCGCTGTGACAGCTGCAAATGTCTCGTTTGCGTGCCAAAACTCCGAATGCCAATGATTCGTTGCTTGAGGCCCGTTGGCGCGGGACAGCCTTACACGGCAATCAGCTATGGCACGCTGCGCCATGGCTGCAAGCCTGCAAGCAACCTGACCAGCCTGATCAATTCACTGATCAACCACGGGCCAAGTAGAAGAGTAGTGGCAAAGTAAGTAAGGAAGTAAGTAAGTAAGGAAGTAAGAAAGTAAGTAAGTAAACTAGTAAGTAGTCTCATGATTCAATGATTCAGTGAGTAAGTAAGGTGATTGGTTTGGTGTGTTATTGTGAGATATGCTGTGGTTAATTTGTTGTCAGAGTCATTGTTTGTGTGCTACTTGTTGGCTTGTTGTTTAAGTAGTGTGACAAATGACAAATGCTTATGTCAGTGTCAGTTGAATCACTTGTGAGTCAGAGAATCATCGGAAAATTGCAAATGTTTGGCTGCTGAGGTCTGAAGCAATGTACGACGCAGTGGCCGAAGCACCCAACAATGCGCAAGTTGTTGCATCTAGGGAAGCTGGTTTGAGCAATGTGCGCGTTTTGTCCAACAGAACGCCAAACGATGTTCTGACGTAACTTGGAAGCATTCTATCACCATCCTCACCATCCTCATCCTCATCGCCAATCCTCGACCGATGGGACCCATAATCATCTGAATCTCAGTGATGCGTTGGATGGAATCAGGGACTCCATGGACTATGGAGACTATGGCCATCGGCCATGGCTATAGATAGGCCATGGACTATATGGACATGGACTATAGACTATGGACTCCATGGACTATGGACTCAATTCTTAATTGTTCTTGACTTCCTGCTTCCTTATTATCATGGAAATATGGTATGGGATCATGGGATGATGAAATGATGAGATGCTGAGATGATTGATGAATGATGATGATGATGATGATGATGATGATGGATGATGATTCTGATGATGATGGACCATGGATGAATTGATGAATTGAGGATTCATGATTCATGATTCATGATTCAATGATAGATGATTGATTGATTGATGATTGATGAGAGATACATGGTGATGATGATGATGATGATGATGATGATGCTGATGAAGATGGTGATGATGACTGGTGATCTCGGTGATCGATCGACAATCGGCCGGGGATCCGTTGATCAAAAGTTTGATATCAACGAACCAGGTGTTCCAGTGTTCCAGTGTTCCATCCATCCATCCGTCTATCCATCCATCATCATTATCATCATCATTATCATCATCATCATCCCTCGCCACCATCATCAAACAGACCACGTCAAACCCAAGGTTCTTGGCAGACCCGGCGAATAAATTTCATGAAGGAGGAAAGATCTCATTCCTTGAGCTGGTCTCTGGCGTCCAGCCGGCTGAAGATGTGCGCTCCCTAGTTCAGGTAGTTGCCAAATGTAAAAAAAGACAAGCACAGATTCACAGATGATGTAATTGATGTAATTCATCAAATCAACTCATCATCATCAATCATTTATCATCATCATGAATCATCATCATCATCATCATCATCATTTATAATTCATCATCATCATCATAAGATGACACAGGTCTTAATGAGCCATGAAATTTGTCGACTCGCTGAATCATTGACTCAGACTCATTGATTCATTGAATTGATTCCTACATTCCTAAGGCTTGGATTGCCTACATGGACCGGAAGGGTTTGACAAATCGCAACGTGGACAACCTGCGCGATGAATTCAACAAGTGGTTGATGGCCAGCGAATGCAAGGAGAGTTTTGTGGGCGGGTTTGGCCAGGTTTAGGCAAGAGACTAGAGAGTTAGATTTAGGGTTAGGGCCAGGGTAGTCGTTAGTCGTTAGTCGTCGTTACTCAGTCAGTCGTTAGTCGTGAGTCAATTAGTTAGTTGTGTTGAGTTCTTAAGTTGTTGTTAGTTGTTGTTGCTGCGGCTGTTGTTGTAGTTGTTGTTTTGTCAGTTGTTGAGTTGTTGTTGTTGTTGTTGTTGTTGTTGTTGTTGTTGTTGTTGTTGTTGTTGGCTTGTTGACAATTTGTTTGTTTGTGTCCATTTGTGTCCTACTTTGTGACTCGTCAGTCAGTCAGTCAGTCAGTCAGTCAGTCAGTCAGCATCATCATCATCATCATCATCATCATCATCATCATCATCATCATCATCATCATCAATCATCATCATCATCATCATCATCATCATTATCATCATCATCTGAATCGAATCATCATCCATTCATCCATTATCAGGTCCATCCATTGATCGATCCATCATACTAATCATTCATTCATTCATCAAAATCATCATCATTATAATCATCATCAATTCCATCAATCCCAATCATCATCAACATCATCATCATCACCACCATCATCATCATCCTCATCCTCATCATCATCATTAAATCATTAAACAACAACATCATCGTCATCATCATCATCATCATCATCATCATCATCATCATCATCACCATCATCATCATCATATCATCATCATCATCACCATACTTGCTTCTCCCCTCAGGAGAAATACACTCCTGACAGCTACAAGGTTGCCAAGGCTTTGAAGAACAAGCTCAAGCACTTCAGAATCTACGATGAGTGGTGCACTATGTTCGGAGAAGAAGCTGATTTCTTATCATCTGACCTCTCCAAGCCGGAGCATGCGATCCGCAACATCAATTTGTTTGGCTCTTGTCTTGAAAACTTCACTGGGGGGAACCACATCGAAGACTTGGGGTTTGTGCTGATGGAGCTATCCAAGCTTTGCGCGACTAGGCTTCATCATGATTACTGATTACTGATTACTGGTGGATTGGATTGGCTCATTTCCATCATCAGAATCATAGTCCCGTAAGTCCCATTGAGTCAATAGAGTCAATAGATGAATGAAGCGAACTCAACTATTTTCAGTGATTCAGTGATCCAGTACTCAGGATTCAGTATTCAGTGAGAATCATCAAGTACCACCACAACATCACATCAGAACCAGAGTCATTTGGCCATTGGCCCGTTGGTCCATTGGTCATTGGGAGTCATTCATTGGTCTCACAGAATCATGATCGCATCAATGAGGTTCCGATGATGTCAAAGAATGAAGAGTCAGAATCCGGAGGACTACAAGTGCCACTGCCACAGTCTACGGCTACGGCTACGTCTTCAGGTCCTTCAAATACATCTACATTGGAGTCTCTTGTTGCGAGCCCTCTCTTTTTGTTCAACAAAGGGTCTGAGTCACAACAGATGGCCCAAGCGCAGGAGAAACTTGGTGTCAGCGTCGCAGGTTCCATTTTCATCAAGAAGATCGCTGTCAAGGATGATGATGAGAAAGCAGCAGCGGCAGCAAACAAGAGGGCCCGCGCTCCTGACCTGGCAGAAGAACCGGAGAATCCAAAGAAAAAGGCCAAAAATAAGGCAAAGGCCAAAGCGAAATCAAAAACCGGTCCAGAAGCACACCAGAATGAGGCTGAAACAGCAGAGGATTTGGCAGCCGACATCATCATGCCAAGTACTGGTGGTCAGCGTCAGAGGAAATGGCTTGATGATCTCTTATCCGCAGTGAGGAAAGCTGCGTTCGGTGGCAAGGACGTGAACAACAAGTTTGACAGCTACAACTCAAGTCCACGGGCAATTGCCATTTCACAGGCCTTGGGGGCTGCTCTACGTTTTGCCTTCACTGGAAGCATTGTCATCAATGGCAAGCTCCAGAAGGAATGGAGCAAGGCAGGACCAGACCAGTCATTGATTTGTTGATCCGTTGTTGCTAGTTCGTTTGTTGTTGTTGTTGTTCTTGTTGTTGTTCTTGTTGTATGTAGTCACAGTGATAGTGGTAGTGTAATGAACATCATTTATTAATTTAGTGAATGATTAATTGATTATTAAACCGGCGTATTGCATTATTGAAAACGTTGATGATGCTTCCTTTGATTATTTCATTCTTTCATTCAGTCATTAATTTCTTCATGTATTCATTAACTAATTCAATCATTCATTCATTCATTTATTAATTCATATCAGTCTGATAGCTTTGGCAGGTTATGGCAGCATTTTTTTCTTTGACCTACTACTACTGACAGTCAACTGGCTGACTATGACTCTGACCGACCAATGACAATGTTTTGCCATCCCTCAATCCTAATCAGACTCCCTCGCCGTCCCTTGTTGTGGCAGGTCCGTCCAGCGTTGCAAACTTTGATCAGGAAGACCCTTTCAACAGAGTCGACTGCTTTGCCGTGTGGTGGCGCTGATGATGTCTTTGCTCAGATGATGCATGACATCAACAAGAACAAGTCTTCTGAGGACAAAGAGAAGCACACGAAGTCACTTCCACCCAAGATGGTTGTGAAGCAGATTGTTGGGAACCCAACTGTGATTCAAGCTTGCGAGGCTTGGCTCCATTTGAACAATGCAGAGAAGGTGGTGAACCATCCTTCATACTCCAAGTACCTCGGCATCATGAAGACAGTCACTGGTTGCACATGCGATGATTGGGACGCCGGCTCTTGCCCCTTCCATGAATCTTCAACTACCATTGGAGATTTTGTATGGGCGCTGGCAAACGCATTCACTGTTGATGCTTCCGTCCCAATGTCAGTCCCTATGCTGGCAAGTGGATGCCTGATGTATTCTGCCTCTGAGACATCTGCTTACAACAAGCGCAAGCAGGCAGCACGTGAAGCAGGGGAACAGTTCAAAGAACAGGCCGGGGGGGTAGAGTCAGAGTCGGTAGAGTTGATTAAGTTGAATGATACGCTGATTGACAGATTGACTCATTGACTCATTGACTCATTAGTCCATGACATTAGCAATTTCACGATATTCATTGGGATTCATTGGGTCCATTCAGTCCATTCATTCATTGCTTCAATGGTTCACTCAATTCACTGTGGCCACCAGGCACCAGACATGGTAAGCCTCATTGGGAGAGCAGCAAGATTCATGATGACTGAGAAGAATGATGTCATGGTGCTGGCCGACAAGGCTGTTCAACTCATGATTTGCAGCAGGGCTTTGTACTTACTTGAAGCAGCCAAGCAGTTGCTCGTCCACAAGCATGGACGACCACGACCCGGCGGCAAGAAGCTGTCTTTCATGCATCTTGTGGATTGCGAGCCATCATTCCTTCATCAAGTCTTGGATCACTTGACTTGCGACATCAGTGACATCACTGAATACATCATTGAAGCTGAAGCGACGTTCTATTTGAGTCAGTCTTCTGCCACGCAGCACCATGGTTCTGATGAATGGGTTACGGAATGGGCCGGTGCATGGAGCAAGGTATTGACAATGTCAGTGGCCAATCTCATCCAAAAGAAGAAGGGCGATGACTTTGACGTGACAACTTGCATCAATGCTTTGCCTGCTCCTCCACCTTTGTTTGGCAAGGGCAAGACCGGAGAAGCTATCAAGGAAGAGGACGACTCCAAGAAGAAAGGAGGACCTGAGGAAGAAGAGAAAAAAGAGGACTCTGGCAAGTCTGGCAAGGCTGTGCAAGACTCCGGACCATCATTCTCAGAGATCTTTGGCTTCAATGAGCTCAAGAAGAAAACGGAAGAGACTTCGGGCCCTCTGAGTACCAAACTTGGTATTACTGCAGCGGGTGTTCTTTATGTGCAGCGTCAGATTGAGATGCACTTGTTGCAGAAGGCTTTGTATCTTGGTTGAATCCAACCATATACATTTTTCAGCATTGCAATCCAAAGGTTGCATTGATCCAATGAATCAAATTGATGATCGTGAAGCTTTTTCAACTTGTTCACTCACCTGTTCCTGTAACAGCCTGTTCACTTGTTCACTGGTTCACTTCAGTTATCCAGTGTTCCATTTCCAGCCTTGGTTTCTTTTTTCTATCTATCAGACCAACCGCAACCTCTGCATGCCAATGTCAGGCAAAACATGCCCTGGATCCTGAAAGTCCTGAAGCCTGATCAACGTGGAACCACGGCTGTCCTGAATGTGAAAGCGCTTTCAGATCTGCAGACCGAAGGCAGGCTTGATGATCACCTTGATGAAGTTGGTTGCAAGCTTTATGTTTGCGGCAGCGTCACCACAGAAGCATCGTGGAAAAACATCAAGGTGCAATGAGACACGGGGGGAATGGGTAGCAAGATCACCTCTTACATGTTCAAACCATCATCAGGAATCAGGACCATCTTCATACTGTAATTCATTCATAATGTTTCATCTTCATCATCATTTATTATTCATCAAATCATCATCGATGAGTCGATAAATCAAGAAATCATTGAGTCATCAGGAGTCATCATGAATACTTGTTAAACTTCATTGTCTAATAGACTAATAGATGTTCAGTTTTGAATCATCCATATCACCAGTCATCATCAGAATCTTCAATTATCAATTTATCAACTTATCAACTGATCAACTGATCAACTTAATTGATCAATCATTGAATCATATCATTAATTTACGTGTTAACTTGTTAAGCCCAATCAATTCATTCATGTCATCAGTCTTCAGTCTTGAGTCTTCAGTCATTCATTGAGTCATTGAATCAGTCAGTCCGTCAGTGCTTCAATGGCAGGTGGCAACAGCTACCTTTCCCAATCTGGAGCAGATTGATCTTTATCTTCACGGCGAAGGTTGGAACAAAGCTACAAGCATTGTTGGCCATCCATTTTGGATGATGAAGAGCGGGTACGAGTCCTCCAAAGCTATCTTTGTGACTGGTGCCGAAGAGACTGAGATCAAGGTCCCTTGCTTGCCCCTTGGCAATTCATGTGGTTTGGAATTTCGAATTGGCATTTGCAATCTGGATTGAGGAGCTGCAGTGAAACCATCGGTTTTGCTGGGTCTTGTTGATGGTCTGTATGAATGTATTTAACAATTTGACAAGTCAAACGAACCGAGCCACTTAGGCAGAACGATGAGAAGTTTGTGGACGAAGTGAAGATTACCATCCATGAGTTGTTTGTCAGTGCACGACCCGAGGCAGACTTGATGATTGATTCACCTTGAGTTTTTGAATCTTGAATCATGTCGGAACATTTCGGGTATCATGTGTCTTAAGACTGTTGCTTCTCTTGATTCTTGATTCAGACTCAGACTCTTGACCTGACTGGGACTAGGCCAAAGTGTGTATGAATTGATTATGCTGTTTCAACGAATCAATCAACCATTCAGTCAAGCTGTAACTGTAACAGTTTAACACAGCAATCAATGATGGAACATACTGAAGTTGATGGATGCAGTGTAATTGAAATCATTGAACCATTGGACCATCATTGAAGCATTGAATCAAATCATTGGATTCACAACTCTTGCATTGGCAAAGCAGGCTCTGAAGTCCATCCTTCGAAAGTCTACCACTTTGGAACCGGTTCTTTGCACCCGCTCTGTGTGGAGCGGAGAAGATTCTGGTCCTAAGAAGCCGAAGAAGAAGAGTGGTTCAGCGATGAGCGGGTATCCACCCATTGGCGGCGGTGCGCTTTTCACCACTGCTGGGGCTGTGAAGGATGAAGCTGCAGATGTCATGATGACATTGGGCTGTAGCAACAATGCACCTTCTCATGCGCGCCACCTTTTGAAGTGATGGACGTTGGACCGAATTTATCCAAACAATGGATAGCACATGATTCGTAGAAACAAATCATGAAGACATCCTAACAAAAGGATGCAGGATGTAGTCGACTGTCAGCTGCGGTGACTCTGAACGAGATCACTGGCATGGACATTCATGTTTGTGGTTTTGAAATTAAGGCCAAACAACACACACACATCACATCACATCACATCACATAACATCACTATCAAAAATCATAAATCACTCAGTGACTCAACTAAACCAGTACACTATGGTTATGATATTGTTTGTGTTTGATTAGATTACCCACTGTTACAATGTTTATGCCAGTGGTTGAGTGGTTGCGGGCTACCTGAGTCCAATGAAGCTTTTGCTGACAACAGACGAAAGACGACAACAAGCCTTCCGCCGAAGCTGTGTGGAAAATTGGATGATGGGACGCTGTCAATTTGATTCTTTCAATCTATTTCATTTCCCATGAGAACCATTCATTCATTCAACAATTCATCAGCTCTGCTGGCTATGAGCTTTTGACTTTTGAGCCCTTCATTCTTGATTGAAATTGAAAGCAGAACATGTGTCCTTCCTTTCACTGCTTTGCTCTGTCCCCGCAGGCGTGCAGCAGGAACTTCAGCTTTGCAGCCAACACGGCAGCAAACAATGTGAAAAAAAGATCCAGTTTGGGATTGGAATGTGGCCACCGTGTGATGGCTGGCTGTGATTTGGCTATCAGCATTTTACAACCCATTCTAGGGCCACTCTGAGCCAATCTGGGGAAGATGGGGCCCATCATGAGCCCATGGTGGGGCATTAGCCATAAGCCTAAGTGTGGAGAGGCTCGCTGGGCTGGGTGAGGGGTATGGTGGTGACATGTTCTCATCCCATGGGTGGATGTTCTCACTTATCCCGTGTAATCAAGGTTTCTCAACCGTTTGCTCGGCCAACACGACTTTGGAGTATACTACTTGTGGGTGTGCGTTACGACCGAGGCACTACTATGATTTCCAACATCATGGAGTTCTGTGCACGATGCACGCGAGTTGGCATGTCGTTGCTTGGCAGATTGGGCGGGAAACTAAATGCATTGGCCTTTCACTTGTCAGAAAGTGGTGCCTATGCTTAATGAATTTGCTTGTATTTCAGTATACTTCTTAAGCAAGTGATTTGGACCAAATTGTTTTTCCACTTGATACGACTATATTCCACCAGAAAGTTTCACTATTAACCAAATTTGACTACTAATTAACCAAATTGAAACTGCTGGTTGTAGGGACTGACGGGCGACCTTGGAGCAATTTGTATCAGTATCTCATGCCCAAACGGATTAGGGCCTATACAGACTGGGTCGGTTCAGACGCTGTAAGCATGACACAGCTGGCTGCAGGTGCCCCGTCCGACTAAAGTGACTGGTAGATGCGCACTGCTAAGCACATGGAACTTCAGGAATGCTCACGTCTGAATGGACAAAGATCCTACCAGGCTTGGTAGTCAGTTGAAGCATCACTTTGTTGCACGGTCAGTCATGAAAAGTTATGTTCCAATGCAGTTATCGATCCGTTTCATTCATCTTTACGGCTAGTCATTCTCATATCATTCTCATATTGAGCTAGTCTGGTTGGTGGTCTGAAACATGTTTCATTTTCCCTAGCAATTATGAACCAATGGTTGGTTGACTCGTATTTTTTCATAGGGGTGGTCAGCACCACCAACCAGCAGTTTATGAGCATTAATCATCATAGTAGCCATTACTGACGATTATTAAGCACTAACCACTGGTGGTTCAACCGCCAACCAGTAGTTATATATGGTAACCAGCAGGTTTTTTTTCGTTGTTTCCTGGCTGAAGCTTTGCGAAGCGCCAGGTGGATACCCCGGCACCTCCGCCGAGCACGGGCGGCTGCAGCAACACGTGTCCGATTTGCCAGGAGATTCGACCTGAATCTCGGTTGCGTTGGAGCTTGCTGATGGTTCCCAGTCATAACAACCTGTTGACCATATGGTTGCTGAAAGTGATGGTTAATGATGGTTCCTATTACCAACAATGGTGTTTATGATGGCTAATGAGGGTTTATCATGGTTGATTAATGGTATATGATCAAATGAGTCCCTATTAACCATGGCTAGCATTGATGATTAGTGATGGTAACCATGGCTAGCAATCATTAGTGATTCTAACTTGTGGTTAATGCTTAATTAGCAGTGCTTTGAGCCTGATGAATAGTAGGAGGAGACATGACGGAGATCTGAGATCATCAGAAATTCATGTCCCGGCATTCGAACGAAGATGCCAAATACGCTGAACAACGTTCGAAGTCCGTAGAACCCCATGGGTGTTTCTCCAAATACGGATACTCCCAAACCATCCACTATTTACCATTTTTAGTAATGAAAACAATATTCATGGGGTCCCTCCATTTGAGGAAATCCCCACATGATTTCAGGGTTGGAGGAAATAGCGTTTTCAAGGGGGAAAACAAAGCCAAAGATTCAGAGCTTGGCTTCGAAGAATGAAACCTTGATGTCTAGAAGCTGCCCGCTACTTTCTGTTAAAATTGTTTATGGATGTGCGTTCAGCGAAAGAATGAGCTTTCATTATCATCACCCGCGCTAAGAACTTTCCTTGTCATGTCGTTGGCAGTCATCAGCACTGTTGCGAGCATCGCCGGTGCCCTCACACAATCAGAACATTGTCATCATCTTCATTGTTGCCGTCACCATGCACTTCGCATCATCGTCATCATCATCGTCATGATGATCATCATCATTGCCGTCATCATCAACAGCCTCATCGTTATTTTCCTCGTTCCCTTCAACCCCGGATTTGCTACTGTCTACTTGCATTTCATTTTTTCTTGTCTGAATTGTTAAATCTAACTTGCGCTTGGACTCGTTGACTTGTACCGCCTCTTCCTTTTTTGGTGCTGCGATTTGATATTTTCTGAATGCAAGGGACTTGCGCTTAAAACAATAATCAGCAGGGCGCTATGCAAAACCAATGTTTGGGAAACATGCTCGGATGATCAAGTAAGTTTTTGGAAGGCATGGAGGTCCTGGACTGGCTTTTGGGAAGGCACCTTAAGAGGAGAGAATCATGGTTTTTTGGTGGCGTACATCGAATTTAAGTTGTGGTCCCGTGCCAGGGGACCCCCCAAAAACCAATCCAGGTCCTGGACTGGTTTTTGGTGGGTCCCCTGGGAGGTGACCCTCCAAAAACCCGTACAGCCGTTGAATTCATTTTGATGCTTGTGAACATCGGAAACTTCATAAAGCTCCTTTTTGTATTGGTTTTTGGAGGGCCCCCTCCCAGGGGACCCCCCAAAAACCAGTCCAGGTCTTGGACTGGTTTTTCGAGGGTCCCCCAGGAGGGGACCATCATTGCTTTTATCAAATGGAACATGTCGAATTTGAATTGCGGTCCCCTCCAGGGGGACGCCCCAAAAACCAGTCCAGGTCCTGGACTGGTTTTTCGGGGGTCCCCTGGGAGGGGACCCTCCAAAAACCAGTACAGCTGGCGAATTGATTTTGAAGGCCATGCTGATGATGCTAAGGATTT
>VSDK01002808.1:516408-522379 GCA_009767595.1 Symbiodinium kawagutii | reverse complement strand
GGCCGACCGTTGGCGGCCGAGCGTTGGCAGCAGAGCGGTGGCAGCCGAGGAAGGAAGGAATCAAGTTACGGGAACGGATCGGAGCAATTTGTCCCGAGGGACAGTTGGGTGTCCATTTGATCAATATATAAGGTCCCCAAGCAAGTTTAGATGCCCATGCCCGTCCGGTTTTTAAGACAACTTGAAAGTACTTAAGGGATTGGCTTTGTTTATTGTCAAAACCTCCGGCCATGGATTTGCCGTTCTCCGTTCAACTTGCAAACCACTGATGCCGTTGGTCACGTAGAACCACTCAGAAGAACCATCCAGGTGGTTCACAACAGAACCATGGGAGACGGTGACAAAATCCCATTTGTTTCTTCAGCGTGGTGCCACGGTGGAACCAACTTGCTTAAGCGTCATGAGCAACGAACAACTGTTATTCACCAAACCATTATTGAATCATATTAGTTGCATCTATAGGCCACTGGTGTTATCCAGATTCAAATCATGGCCGTTTATATTTGACCACTAGTACTATTGACCATTATGTAGTACGTATAGGTGTTTCTCAAAATAGGGTACCCCGAAATCATCCATCAATCATTTTTGATAATAAACCAACCATTTTTGGGTACCTCTATGGCTTGAGAAACCCCCATAAGAGTTGCATCTCGTTGCTGGTTTCAAACATTTTTGTGGCAGACGTGGCTCTTGACGGCAAGCCTTTCCCTCCGCTATCCTGCGCAGGGCCATGGTTTTTGGAGCTTCTAAGTCGAGGAACACAAAAGCCTGAAACCCAAATCCCTGGAACATCCGCAAACATCCTCAAATCCTAACTGGTTGGTGGTTCTATATGGGCTAACCATGGTTAATTGGTGGTTTCGTATGATTAACTGGTTGTTGGTTTGGTGCACTTTTTTTTTCCCTAGCAATCATCGACAGATGGTTGGTTGACAAGCATATTTTTTACATAGGGGTGGTTCAAACACCAACCAGCTAAGCTCAAACCCTAAAATCCTACACCGTTACACCACAAATCAATGCGAAATGCCAGTGTTTTCCGAACCATGTTGAATTGCAAAAGATCCTCCTTTTCAGTGCTTCATTTTCAGTGTGGAGCAGCGTCCAAGTTGCAAAGTTTTCCACCCATGCTTGGTTGACGAACTCCAGCTCTGCAGAAAGGTTGAAACTACCAACCAGAATACCAATAGCAATCACTATCAACCAATAGTAGCCATGATTAACTACTATTGGTCCTCCCGCGCAGCAAGTCCAAAGAGGTCTGCAGGCAACAGGCTAGCTCGTGAGCAGTTCAGTCACCAAAATTACTATTGACCATCATGAAGAGTCATAAAACATCATGATCCACCATTTCGAGCATCAGTGTATGGTCATTTGTTATTCACCAACATTGAGCACCATTGTCCATTCCATTAACCTTTGTTAATTTGGCTTGTGGCTTCAGTCATTTGTGATTTTCCTTGGTAATTATTAACAAATGGTTGGTTGACTTGCGCAAATGTTTCATGACGGGGTGGTTCAACCACCAACCAGTAATCATCATTAAACACTATTGACCATAATGAAACGTTGCTGTTGTCGTTGTTACCTAGGTGGTGGTGCTTGTACCTTGCGGCCATACTCTTTGCTGCTGGGTGCAAGATGACTGGTTGATGCCGCACGAATCTGAGGTCGTAGGTGCTAGTCAGTTTGGGGTATCCCCAGTTACCATCCACGAGTTGAAGAATTTATAGAATAAACAACCATTATAGTTGGATAATTTGGGTATATCTCCGATTTTTGCTTATTTCCTTATTTATAATCATACTTAACGATTAAAAAACCATACCATTTTTGAGGTCCCCACCTAGCCTTTAACAAACCAACCATAGCTTTGGGCCACCGGCTAGATCGAATCGGCTGATTAGGAACCATAATGGTGGTTCGGGGTGTGATTTAGACTGGTCAGCATGTTGTTTCAAACTTATTGCCGCGAACCGCACTTGCTTACCATAGAGCAATGAACGCTTTTAAAGGATCAATGTATATTTGATCAGGATCAACCACATTCAACCATGGTCACAGCGTCAATCATGTGTATAAACTTGATATCTTAATTGTGTACTGGATTCACATATGATATCATGTTGATTGATGTTTAGTCTTGTTTAGTCAAAAGGCTCAGACCCTGTGGTGGTTGATATAGCTGACCATTAATTCACTAATTGGACAATCTAGCCATCCTGTGGTAATTGATTCCTCACAAGTTCCAGGATGTTCCACATTTTCCCAGAGTACGCCTAAATGACCATGCTTGATGTCAAGAAGGTTGAGCAACATCAATACCATTTATTGATTCCAACAACGATGCAATTCACCGTGCAGAACAATAGAAACCAAACTTACAATCCAAATACATGGCAGTGGGTCAGTTCACCCTTAGTTCCCCTGGTTCCCATCGTAACCAGCCTGTTTTCCCTATGAAATTGCTGCTTGATTGGATATTGTTGGTTATTTTCCCCTACTATGATCCATTCACCAGCTAGTTAACCAGCCAGGTTGGTTAAAGCCTTGACCCAACTCGCCACATGTCCACATGGTACCAGCGAAGCCGGCGACGCGAGGCAACAGCTGCCAGGGCAACTTGCAGTCGTGCCCCTTCTGTCGTTTCTTGGGCGCGAGCCGTGGAGCCGTGGAGGTGCGGGGATCCCCGTTGGTTGGTGACAAATTCAGCCATGCTTGGCGTAGCCTGGTGGGTCACCAGCCACCTGAAGGGTGATTTGGGGTTACTTCACCTGAGTTACGGGGCTACCATGGTTTTGCCGGAGGATTGTTTTCACATGAAGATTGTGTGAGTGCACGGTACCACTTGGCAAAATCAAGTGTAAGAACTATGATCAAACGTATATTTCTTTCCTAATGTTGCCCCCTCCCCAAAATACAAAACGAGCATGGAGTTTTTTGTGAGGGGAGTTTTGCATTTGGGGTCTCAGGTAACCCCTAATAATAGATAATAGAACAAACATTTTTTTTTTGTTTTCGACCTTTTCGTTTTAAAAAGACAATTAGTGAAAAATAGCTTTACGAAGCAAACCCCTAATGATAAATCAAAAATCCTGAAAAGAAAAAACCTCAGGATCATCATAAGACACGTCTCGTGGGCCAAGTATTATTTTCCTATTGGTAACCAGGTGCCGCAATGAACAAACGCAAGTAACCAAATCGAACATAAAAAAAGACATGCAGTCCACGGTGTTGTTCTTTTGGGGGGTCTAGTAGTGGCAGGAAGGAATGACTTGGATATACCCCAGCTGGGTGAAGCAGGCGGTCGTAGCAGCGCTGAGGCTCCCCCATCAGCACGACCACCAACGGCCTCTTCATGGACTAGGCGCGCCATGACCGGCCACCAGAGGCACCTGGGTCAAGGCACAGGTCGTGGTGCAGCCTGGTGCCTAGGGATGGTGGGGGCCTAGCTATGTCCATGTACCCCATTCCACCACTTGCGTCACCTGGACTTGTTGCTGTGTTGAAATTTGACCAGCGCAATGTCCGGAAATTCCAGGAGGGCCGGGTTGATGTGGGAACCAAGTGCGCTACCAAGTGCGTATTCTTGAGATGATTGTGATGTCAAAGAAGCATCATTTGTAATAGTAAGTCATAGACAAACATGACAAAGTATTTACCAATTGACCATCCATGCGTAAGTGTCATTATCAATCAAAGAACCAGCATCATTGATGGTTTATAGTTGTTGACTAAGAGCAATAATGATAGCAATGGCCACTGTGAAGTCACTAAGAATCACTATTAATTAATCAACCATCATTATTACCCAACCATAGTTTTAATTGATGATCACTGATCACTATCAATTGATCATCACCATTGATTGAATCACTTTCCCACCGTTGTTGGTGATCGGCTAATATTGTTGGTGGGTAATAATTGATTCATGATCGAGCACCAACATGGTTACCGCGATCAACCGGTGATCAACTAGTACTTGATCACTATCAATTGATCAACCACCATTCTTGATTGATCACCAACAATGGTGGCTAACAATTGATCAATTGATCACTCTACCAGCTGGTTTTCTACCATTGTTGTTTGGGGTTGATTGCCTATTGTAACGAGACTACCAAGTAGTTCTACCACCAACAGTCAAATTGTTCACCACTCGATGTTGATTGCGGTCAACTTCAGCACGAGGTGCGATGCTTCGGGGCCACAGCCCCAAACGCAGACAGTTGTGGAAAATCTGCGGGGCGGAGATCGTGGGAGCGTGCGAGGTGATCATGGAAACCTGGTTGCTTTTGGAGATTGACCATTCACATGCATTTGTTCACTTGAAAAAAAATATTGATGAATTGAATGGGCCATTGACCAGCGGTTTTATGAGTTAACGCACAGACACTCACATAGATTATATATAATTATATATATCATATGTGGATATGTACAAGTCTACATGTATCTATACATACATATCTTACGATTGCAGAATTCGACCGCAATGACTTATATGAATTCAACCACTAATCCGTCAGAATCAAAGTTTAGCTGGGAGTTTTTCCCCGCCAGGAACCACAAATATTTTGTTTTTTCATTTGTTGGGGAAATCACTGATAGTAAATGTAAATATCATTTGGTCTATTTTCTTGGTGCTGAGGCAAGGAAATTTCACTTGTGATTGCCATCAGATGCTATCCCTTGTAAAGCCTTCAATTTTGTCACTACCATTCAGTCAGAGTCATTACCCACGTGCTCCATGGCATCTATACCTACAAAACTGTGTCATCTTATTGGTAAATGCAGGTACATGTACCAGAACTTTGGAGTATTTGGATGATGACTGATAGTTAGTTCTCAATATGTATGGCATTTACACTCTGGTAAACTGACATAGCAATGAACAATTTACCATATTCTTTAGATGGTGGATTTTCCATTGCCATCTTAGTTTAACAGAGTGTAGTCATCCCTCCAACCCTGGTTCCCCCATCATTTTCCATGGTTTTCCCCAGAAAATGGTTGGTTTCATCCTCCTCTACTAACCGTTGATATCGCTGGACCCACGTCGTCACGTCATGTCACCGCTGTGCCGAGGCATGATCCTGACGATGCTGGAACTGAGGGTCTCGGATTTCGTGCATTTGGTGCGCCGCCGCTGCGGCGCTGCCGAGTGTGTGTGCTGTGGGGTGCCGTTGTTGGTCCGGTCAGTCGCGGCTCTGACCAGCAAGGTTACATCGTGTATTGCCTTTTGAAGATGATGGTTAGTGATGATGAGTAAACAATAATAGTGGATAATTAATGGGTAACAATGGACAATCACGGTGGTTAGTAATTGTTGCTATTGTTGTTGTTGTTGCTCGTGGAGGAGGTGTTATTATCGTTGTTTCTTTGGTTGTTGTGATAGTTGCTGTTGTTGGTCCGGTCGGTTGATGTGGGCGCGCGTACCACAGATGAAATAAAGATCAATTAAAAGAGTGGGTGAACATTGCGGAAAAAAGGAAAAGAAACTGGCTGGAGGTT
Organism: Symbiodinium kawagutii; assembly: GCA_009767595.1. Taxonomy (NCBI): domain Eukaryota; class Dinophyceae; order Suessiales; family Symbiodiniaceae; genus Symbiodinium; species Symbiodinium kawagutii. Next base: position 516,862 of record VSDK01002808.1, on the reverse strand, counting down.
TTATTTTGTTATTCCCTTGTAATTGTTAACCAATGGTTTGTTGACAAGCATATGTTTCATGACGGGGTGGTTCAACCACCAACCAGAAAGCTGTGTCGTTCTTGTCTTTTGTTACTTGCGTTGCCTTTGTTGAGGAAGGTTGGTGGATTTTCTTGCAGCTAGTGTTCTGTCTATAGAGAATCTTGTGACAGCTGGAGATCAGCACAAGAAGCGCTATATGAGGGTGAATGGGGGATCCCAAAAAATGGTTGGTCCATTGCTGGAAATGGTTTTCAAAGGATGATTTCAGGGTACCCTTATTTTGAGAAACACCCATTTCATGCCAGTATAACAGAACTGTTCATGCTGCCCTCAAAACCTGAAGCCAGTCCCTGGTTGTCCTGTAAGGTAAACCAACCAAAAGCAGAGAAGAAGTTGCTTTGTTTCAACCAATCTACTCTTTAATAGATTCTAC